>JAUMJL010000196.1:540000-542500 GCA_033558185.1 Dromococcyx pavoninus | reverse complement strand
TTAGGGGTTGATTTAGGGTTAGGGTTAGAGTTAGGGTTAGGGTTAGGGTTAGGGTTAGGATTAAGGTTAGGTTGAGGGTTAAATTTAGGGTTAGGGTCAGGGTTAGGGTTAGGGTTAGGCTTACGGTTAGGTTAGGCTTAGGGGTAGTGTTAGGGTTAGGGTTAGGGTTAGGCTTAAGGTTAGGTTAGGCTTAGGGTTGGGGTTAGGGTTAGGGTTAGGGTTAGGGTCAGATTTTAGGGTTAGGGTTAGTGTTAGGGTTATGTTTTATAGTTAGGTTTAGGGTAAGGCTTAGATTTAGAGGTTTGGGTTTGGGGTTAGGGTTAGGGTTAGGGTCAGGTTTAGGGGTTAGGGGTTAGGGGTTAGGGTTAGGATTAGGGTTAGGGGTAGGGTGAGGTTAGGGTTAGGGTTAGGGTTAGGGTTAGGGTTAGGGTTAGGGTTAGGGTTAGGGTAAGGGTTAGGTTTGCTGTTAGGGTTAGGTTCAGGTTAAGGGATTAGGGGTTAGGTGTTAGGGTTAGGGTTAGGCTTAGGGTTAGGGTTAGGTTTAGGCTTAGGGTTAAGGCTTAGGGTTAGGGTTAGGGTTAGGTTTACTGTTAGGGTTAGGGTTAGGTTTAGGATTAGGGTTAGGGTTAGGTTAGGGTTAGGGTTAGGGTTAGGGTTAGGTTTAGGGTTAGGGTTAGGGTTAGGGTTAGGGTTAGGGTTTAGGGTAAGTGTTAGGTTTAGGTTTAGGGTTAGGGTTAGGGTTAGGGTTCGGGTTAGGGTAAAGGTCAGGTTTAGGGGTTAGGGTTAGTGTTAGTATTAGGTTTAGGGTTAGTATTCGGGTTAGGGTTAGGTTTTAGTGTTAGGGTTAGGGTTAGGGTTAGGGTTAGGCTTACGTTTAGGGTTTGGGGTTGTGTTTAGGGTTATGGTTTTGGTAAGGGTTAGGGCTTAGAGTTTGGGTTAGTGTTAGGGGTTAAGGATGGGGTTAGGGTTAGTGTTAGGGTTGAGGTTAAGGTTGGGTATAGGGTTAGGGTTTGGGGTTAGGGTTAGTGTTAATGGTCAGGGTTAGTGTTACGGTTAGGGTCAGGTTTAGAGGTTAGGGATAGGTTTAGGGTTATGGTTAGGGTTGGTGTTAGGGTTACGGTTATGGTTAGGGTTAGCGGTAAGGTTTAGGGTTAGGGTTAGGGTTAGGGTTAGGGTTAGGGTTAGGTTTGGGGTTTGGATTAGGGTTAGGGTTAGCGTTAGGATTAGGGTGAGGGTAAGAGTTTGGGTTAGGGGTTACGGTTAAGGTTGGGGGTTAGTGTTAGGGTTAGGCGTTGAGTTAGGGTTAGGGTTGAGGGTAATGGTTAGGGTTAGGTTTAGAGTTAGGATTAAGTGTCAGGGTTAGTGTTAGCGGTCAGGGTTAGGGTTAGGGTTAGGTTCAGGTTTAGGGGTTGGGGTAGGGTTAGGGTTATGATTATGGTTAGGGCAAGGATTAGGGTTAGGGTTAGGTGTCAGGGTTAGTGTTAGGGGTCAGGGTTAGTGTTAGGGATAGGGTAATATTTAGGGGTTTTGAGGTAGGGTTAGGGTTAGGGTGAGGGTTAGGGTTCAGGTTAGGGTTAGGGTTAGGGTTAGGGTTAGGGTTAGGGTTAGGGTTAGGGTTTAGGGTTAGGGTAAGGGTAGGGTTAAGTTTAGGGTTAGGGTTATGGTTAGGTTTAGGGTTAGGGTAAGGTTTAGGGGTTAGGGGTCAGGGTTGGGGTTAGGTTTAGGGATAGGGTGAGTTCACCCCTAAGGTTAGGGTTAGGGGTTAGGGGTTAGGGGTTAGGGTTAGGTTTAGGGTTAGTGTTAGCCTTAGGTTTAGTGTTGGGTTTAGTGTACGTGTTAGGGTTAGGGTTAGGGTTAGGGTTAGGGTTAGGGTTAGGGTTAGGGTTAGGGTTACGGTTAAAGTTAGGGTTAGGGTTAGGTGTTGGGGTTGCTTTTGGTTTAGGGTTTAGGGTTAGGGTTATGGTTAGGGTTAGGGTTAGGTTTAGGGTTGGATTTAGGGTTAGGGTTAGGGTTAGGGTTAGGCCTAGCTTTAGGGGTTGGGGATGGTTTAAGGGTTATGGTTAGGGTTACGTATAGTGTTTAGGGTTAGGGTTAGTGTTAGGGGTTAGGGTTGGTGTTAGGGTTAGGGTTAGGTTTAGGGTAAGGGTTAGGGTTACGGATAGTGTTTAGGGTTAGGGTTAGTGTTAGGGGTTAGGGTTGGTGTTAGGGTTAGGGTTAGGTTTAGGGTAAGGGTTAGGGTTAGGGTAGGGGTTAGGTTTAGGGTTAGGGTTAGGGTTTGGGTTAGGGTTAGGTTTAGGGTAAGGGTTAGGGTTAGGGTAGGGGTTAGGTTTAGGGTTAGGGTTAGGGTTTGGGTTAGGGTTAGGTTTAGTTTTAGGGTTAGGGTCAGGTTTAGGGGTTAGGGGTAAGGGGATAGGGTTAGGGTTAGATTTAGGGGTTGGGATTGTGTTTAGGGTTATGGTTAGGGTTACCTTTAGGGTTTAGGGTTAGGATTAGTGTTAGG
>JAUMJL010000196.1:522500-530000 GCA_033558185.1 Dromococcyx pavoninus | reverse complement strand
TTAGGCTTAGTGTTAGGCTTGGTTTTTGGGGTTTGGGGTTGGGTTTAGGGTTATGGTTAGGGTTAGGGTTAGGGTTTAGCGTTAGGGTTATGGTTACGGTTGGGGTTAGGTTTAGGGTTTAGGGTTAGGTGTAGGGTTGGTGTTTTGGTTTGGGTTAGGGTTTAGGGTTAGGGTGAGGGCAAGGGTTAGGTTTAGAATTACGGTTAGGTTTAGGGTTAGGGTTAGGGTTAGGGTTATGTTTTATAGTTAGGGTTAGGGTAAGGCTTAGATTTAGAGGTTTGGGTTTGGCGTTAGGGTTATGGTTAGGGTCAGGTTTAGGGGTTAGGGTTTAGGGGTTAGGGTTAGGATTAGGGTGAGGGGTAGGGTGAGGTTAGGGTTAGGGTTAGGGTGAGGGTAAAGGTTAGATTTAGGGTTAGGTTTAGGGTTAGGTTTCGGTTTAGTGTTAGTGTTAGGGTTAGGGTTAGGGGTTGGGGTTGGGTTTAGGGTTATGGTGAGGGTTAGGGTTAGGGTTAGGGTTTGGTTTCTTCTTAGGCTCAGGTTTAGGCTTAGGGTTAGGGTTAGGGTTAGGTTTAGGGGTAGGGTGAGGTTAGGATTAGGGTTAGGTGTTAGCGTTAGGGTTAGGGTCAGAGTTAGGTTTAGGCTTAGGGTTAGGGTTAGGGTTAGGGTTAGATTTTAGGGTTAGGGTTAGGGTTAGGGTTAGAGTAAGGGTTAGGGTTAAGGTTAGGTTGAGGGTTAAGTTTAGAGTTAGGGTCAGGGTTAGGGTTAGGTTTAGGGATAGGGTTAGGGTTTAGGGTTAGTGTTAGTGTTAGAGGTTTGGGTTGGGTTTAGGGTTAGGGTTAGGGTTAGAGTTAAGGTAAGGGTTTAGTGTTAGTGTAATGGTTAGGTTTAGGGTCAGGGTTAGGGTTAGGGTTTAGGGTTAGTGTTAGGGTTAGGTTTAGGGTTAGGCTTAGGTTTAGGGGTTAGGGTTGGGTTTAGGGTTATGGTTAGTGTTAGGGTTAGGGTTAGGGTTAGGGTTAGGCTTTGGCTTAGGGTTAGGCTTAGGTTAGGGTTAGGTTTTCGTTAGGGTTGGGGTTAGGGTTAGGGTTAGGGTTAGGTGTCAGGGTTAGTGTTAGGGGTAAGGGTTAGTGATAGGGTAAGGGTAAGGTTTAGGTGTTAAGGTTTAGGATTAGTGGAAGGTTTAGGGGTAGGGTGAGGTTAGGGTTAGCTTTCGGCTTAATGTTAGGGTTAGAGTTAGGGTTAGGTTTAGGGTTCGGGTTAGGGTTAAGGTTAGGTTAAGGGTTAGGGTTAGGGTTAGGGTCAGGCTTAGGGTTAGGGTTAGGGTTTAAGTTTAGGATTAGGGTTAAGGTTAGGGTTAGGATTAGGTGTCAGGGTTAGTGTTAGGGGTCAGGGTTAGTGTTACGGTTAGGTCAGGTTTAGGGGTTAGGGTTAGGGTATAGGATTAGGGTTAGGTTTAGGGTTAGGGTTAGGCTTAGGGTTAGGTTTGGCTTAGGGTTGGGGTTAGGATTAGGGTTAGGATTAGGGTTAGGGTTAGGGTTAGGGTTAGGCTTAGGTTAGGGTTAGGGTTAGATTTTAGGGTTAGGGTTAGGGTTAGGGGTTGAGTTCGGGTTAGGGTTAGGGTTAGAGTAAGGGTTAGGGTTAAGGTTAGGTTGAGGGTTAAGTTTAGAGTTAGGGTCAGGGTTAGGGTTAGGGTTAGGGTTAGGGTTAGGGTTAGGGTTAGGGTTAGGGTTAGGCTTAGGCTTAGGGTTAGGGTTAGGCTTAGGGTTAGGGGTAGGGTGAGGTTAGGGTTAGGGTTAGGTTGAGGGTAAGGGTTAGATTTAGGGTTAGGTTTAGGGTTAGGTTTCAGTTTAGTGTTAGTGTTAGGGTTAGGGTTAGGGTTAGGGTTAGGGTTACGGTTAGGTTTAGGTTAGGCTTAGGGTTGGGGTTACGGTTTGGGTTAGGATTAGGGTTAGGTTTAGGGTTAGGGTTAGGGTTAGGGTTAGGCTTAGGTTAGGGTTAGGGTTACGGTCAGGTTAAGGTGTTAGGGTTAGAGTTAGGGTTAGGGTTAGGGTTAGGGTTAGGGTTAGGGTTAGGGTTAGGGTTAGGGTTAGGGTTAGGGTTAGGGTTAGATTTAGGGTTGCGGTTCGGGTCAGGGTTAGGTTTATGGTTCAGGTTAGGTTTAGGGTTAGGCTTAGGGTTACGGTTAGGCTTAGTGTTAGGCTTGGTTTTTGGGGTTTGGGGTTGGGTTTAGGGTTATGGTTAGGGTTAGGGTTAGGGTTTAGCGTTAGGGTTATGGTTACGGTTGGGGTTAGGTTTAGGGTTTAGGGTTAGGTGTAGGGTTGGTGTTTTGGTTTGGGTTAGGGTTTAGGGTTAGGGTGAGGGCAAGGGTTAGGTTTAGAATTACGGTTAGGTTTAGGGTTAGGGTTAGGGTTAGGGTTATGTTTTATAGTTAGGGTTAGGGTAAGGCTTAGATTTAGAGGTTTGGGTTTGGCGTTAGGGTTATGGTTAGGGTCAGGTTTAGGGGTTAGGGTTTAGGGGTTAGGGTTAGGATTAGGGTTAGGGCTAGGGTGAGGTTAGGGTTAGGGTTAGGGTGAGGGTAAAGGTTAGATTTAGGGTTAGGTTTAGGGTTAGGTTTCGGTTTAGTGTTAGGGTTAGGGTTAGGGTTAGGTGTTGGGGTTGGGTTTAGGGTTATGGTGAGGGTTAGGGTTAGGGTTAGGGTTTGGTTTCTTCTTAGGCTCAGGTTTAGGCTTAGGGTTAGGGTTAGGGTTAGGTTTAGGGGTAGGGTGAGGTTAGGGTTAGGGTTAGGTGTTAGCGTTAGGGTTAGGGTCAGAGTTAGGTTTAGGCTTAGGGTTAGGGTTAGGGTTAGGGTTAGATTTTAGGGTTAGGGTTAGGGTTAGGGTTAGAGTAAGGGTTAGGGTTAAGGTTAGGTTGAGTGTTAAGTTTAGAGTTAGGGTCAGGGTTAGGGTTAGGGTTAGGGTTAGGGTTAGGGTTAGGGTTAGGGTTTAGGGGTAGTGTTAGTGTTAGAGGTTTGGGTTGGGTTTAGGGTTAGGGTTAGGGTTAGGGTTAAGGTAAGGGTTTAGGGTTAGTGTAATGGTTAGGTTTAGGGTCAGGGTTAGGGTTAGGGTTAGGGTTTAGGGTTAGTGTTAAGGTTAGGTCTAGGGTTAGGCTTAGGTTTAGGGGTTAGGGTTGGGTTTAGGGTTATGGTTAGTGTTAGGGTTAGGGTTAGGCTTTGGCTTAGGGTTAGGCTTAGGTTAGGGTTAGGTTTTCGTTAGGGTTGGGGTTAGGGTTAGGGTTAGGGTTAGGTTTAGAATTACGGTTAGGTTTAGGGTTAGGGTTAGGGTTAGGGTTATGTTTTATAGTTAGGGTTAGGGTAAGGCTTAGATTTAGAGGTTTGGGTTTGGCGTTAGGGTTATGGTTATGGTCAGGTTTAGGGGTTAGGGTTTAGGGGTTAGGGTTAGGATTAGGGTTAGGGGTAGGGTGAGGTTAGGGTTAGGGTTAGGGTGAGGGTAAAGGTTAGATTCAGGGTTAGGTTTAGGGTTAGGTTTCGGTTTAGTGTTAGTGTTAGGGTTAGGGTTAGGGGTTGGGGTTGGGTTTAGGGTTATGGTGAGGGTTAGGGTTAGGGTTAGGGTTAGGGTTTGGTTTCTTCTTAGGCTCAGGTTTAGGCTTAGAGTTAGGGTTAGGGTTAGGTTTAGGGGTAGGGTGAGGTTAGGGTTAGGGTTAGGTGTTAGCGTTAGGGTTAGGGTCAGAGTTAGGTTTAGGCTTAGGGTTAGGGTTAGGTTTAGGGGTAGGGTGAGGTTAGGGTTAGGGTTAGGTGTTAGCGTTAGGGTTAGGGTCAGAGTTAGGTTTAGGCTTAGGGTTAGGGTTAGGGTCAGGGTTAGGGTTAGGGTTAGGGTTAGGGTTAGGGTTAGGGTTAGGGTTTAGGGTTAGTGTTAGTGTTAGAGTTTTGGGTTGGGTTTAGGGTTAGGGTTAGGGTTAGGGTTAAGGTAAGGGTTTAGGGTTAGTGTAATGGTTAGGTTTAGGGTCAGGGTTAGGGTTAGGGTTAGGGTTAGGGTTTAGGGTTAGTGTTAGGGTTAGGTTTAGGGTTAGGCTTAGGTTTAGGGGTTTGGGTTGGGTTTAGGGTTATGGTTAGTGTTAGGGTTAGGTTTAGGGTTAGGCTTTGGCTTAGGGTTAGGCTTAGGTTAGGGTTAGGTTTTCGTTAGGGTTGGGGTTAGGGTTAGGGTTAGGTTTAGGTTTAGAATTACGGTTGGGTTTAGGGTTAGGGTTAGGGTTAGGGTTATGTTTTATAGTTAGGGTTAGGGTAAGGCTTAGATTTAGAGGTTTGGGTTTGGCTTTAGGGTTATGGTTAGGGTCAGGTTTAGGGGTTAGGGTTTAGGGGTTAGGGTTAGGGTTAGGGTTAGGGTGAGGGTAAAGGTTAGATTTAGGGTTAGGTTTAGGGTTAGGTTTCGGTTTAGTGTTAGTGTTAGGGTTAGGGTTAGGGGTTGGGGTTGGGTTTAGGGTTATGGTGAGGGTTAGGGTTAGGGTTAGGGTTTGGTTTCTTCTTAGGCTCAGGTTTAGGCTTAGGGTTAGGGTTAGGGTTAGGGTTAGGTTTAGGGGTAGGGTGAGGTTAGGGTTAGGGTTAGGTGTTAGCGTTAGGGTTAGGGTCAGAGTTAGGTTTAGGCTTAGGGTTAGGGTTAGGGTTAGGGTTAGATTTTAGGGTTAGGGTTAGGGTTAGGGTTAGAGTAAGGGTTAGGGTTAAGGTTAGGTTGAGGGTTAAGTTTAGAGTTAGGGTCAGGGTTAGGGTTAGGGTTAGGGTTAGTGTTAGGGTTAGGGTTAGGGTTAGGGTTAGGGTTTAGGGTTAGTGTTAGTGTTAGAGGTTTGGGTTGGGTTTAGGGTTAGGGTTAGGGTTAGGGTTAAGGTAAGGGTTTAGTGTTAGTGTAATGGTTAGGTTTAGGGTCAGGGTTAGGGTTAGGGTTAGGGTTTAGGGTTAGTGTTAGGGTTAGGTTTAGGGTTAGGCTTAGGTTTAGGGGTTAGGGTTGGGTTTAGGGTTATGGTTAGTGTTAGGGTTAGGGTTAGGCTTTGGCTTAGGGTTAGGCTTAGGTTAGGTTTAGGTTTTCGTTAGGGTTGGGGTTAGGGTTAGGGTTAGGGTTAGGTGTCAGGGTTAGTGTTAGGGGTAAGGGTTAGTGATAGGGTAAGGGTAAGGTTTAGGTGTTAAGGTTTAGGATTAGTGGAAGGTTTAGGGGTAGGGTGAGGTTAGGGTTAGCTTTCGGCTTAATGTTAGGGTTAGAGTTAGGGTTAGGTTTAGGGTTAGGGTTAGGGTTAAGTTTAGGTTAAGGGTTAGGGTTAGGGTTTAAGTTTAGGATTAGGGTTAAGGTTAGGGTTAGGATTAGGTGTCAGGGTTAGTGTTAGGGGTGAGGGTTAGTGTTACGGTTAGGTCAGGTTTAGGGGTTAGGGTTAGGGTTTAGGATTAGGGTTAGGTTTAGGGTTAGGGTTAGGCTTAGGGTTAGGTTAGGCTTAGGGTTGGGGTTAGGATTAGGGTTAGGATTAGGGTTAGGGTTAGGGTTAGGGTTAGGCTTAGGTTAGGGTTAGGGTTAGATTTTAGGGTTAGGGTTACGGTTAGGGGTTGAGTTCGGGTTAGGGTTAGGGTTAGAGTAAGGGTTAGGGTTAAGGTTAGGTTGAGGGTTAAGTTTAGAGTTAGGGTCAGGGTTAGGGTTAGGGTTAGGGTTAGGGTTAGGGTTAGGGTTAGGCTTAGGCTTAGGCTTAGGGTTAGGGTTAGGCTTAGGGTTAGGGGTAGGGTGAGGTTAGGGTTAGGGTTAGGTTGAGGGTAAGGGTTAGATTTAGGGTTAGGTTTAGGGTTAGGTTTCAGTTTAGTGTTAGTGTTAGGGTTAGGGTTAGGGTTAGGGTTAGGGGTTGGGGTTGGGTTTAGGGTTATGGTTAGGGCTAGGGTTTGGCTTAGGCTTAGGCTTAGGGTTAGGCCATAGGGTTAGGCTTAGGTTTAGGATTAGGATTAGGGTTAGGGTTAGGGTTAGGGTAAGGGTTAAGGTTAGGGTTAGGGTTAGGGTTAGGGTTAGGTTAGGCTTAGGTTTGGGGTTAGGGTTAGGGTTAGGGTTAGGGTTACGGTTAGGTTTAGGTTAGGCTTAGGGTTGGGGTTACGGTTTGGGTTAGGATTAGGGTTAGGTTTAGGGTTAGGGTTAGGGTTAGGCTTAGGTTAGGGTTAGGGTTAGGGTCAGGTTAAGGTGTTAGGGTTAGAGTTAGGGTTAGGGTTAGGGTTAGGGTTAGGGTTAGGGTTAGGGTTAGGGTTAGGGTTAGATTTAGGGTTGCGGTTCGGGTCAGGGTTAGGTTTATGGTTCGGGTTAGGTTTAGGGTTAGGCTTAGGGTTACGGTTAGGCTTAGTGTTAGGATTGGTTTTTGGGGTTTGGGGTTGGGTTTAGGGTTATGGTTAGGGTTAGGGTTAGGGTTTAGCGTTAGGGTTATGGTTACGGTTGGGGTTAGGTTTAGGGTTTAGGGTTAGGTGTAGGGTTGGTGTTTTAGTTTGGGTTAGGGTTTAGGGTTAGGGTGAGGGCAAGGGTTAGGTTTAGAATTACGGTTAGGTTTAGGGTTAGGGTTAGGGTTAGGGTTATGTTTTATAGTTAGGGTTAGGATAAGGCTTAGATTTAGAGGTTTGGGTTTGGCGTTAGGGTTATGGTTAGGGTCAGGTTTAGGGGTTAGGGTTTAGGGGTTAGGGTTAGGATTATGGTTAGGGGTAGGGTGAGGTTAGGGTTAGGGTTAGGGTGAGGGTAAAGGTTAGATTTAGGGTTAGGTTTAGGGTTAGGTTTCGGTTTAGTGTTAGTGTTAGGGTTAGGGTTAGGGGTTGGGGTTGGGTTTAGGGTTATGGTGAGGGTTAGGGTTAGGGTTAGGGTTTGGTTTCTTCTTAGGCTCAGGTTTAGGCTTAGGGTTAGGGTTAGGGTTAGGTTTAGGGGTAGGGTGAGGTTAGGTTTAGGGTTAGGTGTTAGCGTTAGGGTTAGGGTCAGAGTTAGGTTTAGGCTTAGGGTTAGGGTTAGGGTTAGGGTTAGATTTTAGGGTTAGGGTTAGGGTTAGGGTTAGAGTAAGGGTTAGGGTTAAGGTTAGGTTGAGGGTTAAGTTTAGAGTTAGGGTCAGGGTTAGGGTTAGGGTTAGGGTTAGGGTTAGGGTTAGGGTTAGGGTTAGGGTTAGGCTTAGGCTTAGGGTTAGGCTTAGGGTTAGGGATAGGGTGAGGTTAGGATTAGGGTTAGGTTGAGGGTAAGGGTTAGATTTAGGGTTAGGTTTAGGGTTAGGTTTCAGTTTAGTGTTAGTGTTAGTGTTAGGGTTAGGTTTAGGGTTAGGGTTAGGGTTAGGGTTAGGGTTAGGGTTAGGGTTAGGGTTAGGGTAAGGTTTAGGGTAAGGCTTAGGGTTAGGGTTAGGCTTAGGGTTAGGGTTAGGGTTAGGGTTAGGGTTAGGGTTAGGGTTAGGCTTAGGGTTAGGGTTAGGGTTAGGGTTAGGGTTAGGGTTAGGTTTAGGGGTTGGGGTTGGGTTTAGGGTTATGGTTAGGGT
>JAUMJL010000196.1:512500-517500 GCA_033558185.1 Dromococcyx pavoninus | reverse complement strand
GTTAGGTTTTAGTGTTAGGGTTAGGGTTAGGAGTTAGGGTTAGGGTTAGCGGTTGGCGTTGGCGTTGGGGTTAGGTTTAGGGTTAGGGTTAGGCTTAGGGTTAGGTTAGGCTTACGGTTGGGGTTAGGGTTAGGGTTAGGGTTAGGGTCAGGTTAAGGGATTAGGGTTGGGGTTATGTTTAGGTTTAGGTTTAGGGTTAGGGTTAGATTTTAGGGTTAGGGTTAGGGTTACGGTTAGGTTTAGGTTTAAGGTTAGGTTGAGGGTTAAGTTTAGGGTTAGAATCAAGGTTAAGGTTAGGGTTAGGATTAGGGTTAGGGTTAGGCTTAGGCTTAGGCTTAGGTTTAGGGTTAGGGTTAGGCTTAGGGTTATGTTAGGCTTAGCGTTGGGGTTAGGGTTAGGGTTAGGGTAAGGTGTAGGGTTAGGGTTAGGGTTAGGGTTAGGGTTAGGGTTAGGGTTAGGGTTAGGGTTAGGGTTAGGGTTAGGGATAGGGTTAGGGTTAGGATTAGGGTTAGTGTCAGGTTAAGGGATTAGGGGTTAGGAGTTAGGGGTTAGGGTTAGGGTTAGGTGTTAGGGTTAGGGTTAGTGTTAGTGTTAGGTTTAGGGTTAGTATTCGGGTTAGGGTTAGGTTTTAGTGTTAGGGTTAGGGTTAGGAGTTAGGGTTAGGGTTAGCGGTTGGCGTTGGCGTTGGCGTTGGGGTTAGGTTTAGGGTTAGGGTTAGGGTTAGGGTTAGGGTTAGGGTTAGGGTTAGGTTAAGGGATTAGGGTTGGGGTTATGTTTAGGTTTAGGTTTAGGGTTAGGGTTAGATTTTAGGGTTAGGGTTAGGGTTACGGTTAGGTTTAGGTTTAAGGTTAGGTTGAGGGTTAAGTTTAGGGTTAGAATCAAGGTTAGGGTTAGGGTTAGGGTTAGGGTTAGGGTTAGGGTTAGGGTTAGGGTTAGGCTTAGGCTTAGGCTTAGGTTTAGGGTTAGGGTTAGGCTTAGGGTTATGTTAGGCTTAGTGTTGGGGTTAGGGTTAGGGTTAGGGTTAGGGATAGGGTTAGGGTTAGGGTTAGGATTAGGGTTAGTGTCAGGTTAAGGGATTAGGGGTTAGGAGTTAGGGGTTAGGGTTAGGGTTAGGTGTTAGGGTTAGGGTTAGTGTTAGGGTTAGGTTTAAGGTTAGGGTCAGAGTTATGGTTAGGGTTAGGGTTAGGGTTAGGGTTAGGTTTAAGGTTAGGGTCAGAGTTAGGGTTAGGGTTAGGGTTAGGGTTAGGGTTAGGGTTAGGGTTAGGGTTAGGGTTAGGGTTAGGTTTAGGGGTTGGGGTTGGGTTAGGGTTAGGGTTAGGGTTAGGGTTAGGGTTAGGGTTAGGTTTAGGGTAAGGCTTAGGGTTAGGGTTAGGCTTAGGGTTAGGCTTAGGGTTAGGGTTAGGTTTAGGGGTTGGGGTTGGGTTTAGGGTTATGGTTAGGGTTAGGGTTAGGGTTTAGCGTTAGGGTTATGGTTACGGTTGGGGTTAGGTTTAGGGTTTAGGGTTAGGTGTAGGGTTGGTGTTTTGGTTTGGGTTAGGGTTTAGGGTTAGGGTGAGGGCAAGGGTTAGGTTTAGAATTACGGTTAGGGTTAGGGTTAGGGTTAGGGTTAGGTTTAGGGTTTGGGGTTGGGTTTAGGGTTATGGTTAGGGTTAGGGTTAGGGTTTGGCTTAGGCTTAGGCATAGGGTTAGGCTTAGGGTTAGGCTTAGGTTTAGGATTAGGATTACGGTTAGGGTTAGAGTTAGGGTAAGGGTTAAGGTTAGGGTTAGGGTTAGGGTTAGGGTTAGGGTTAGGGTTAGGGTTAGGGATAGGGTTAGGGTTAGGGTTAGGATTAGGGTTAGGGTCAGGTTAAGGGATTAGGGGTTAGGAGTTAGGGGTTAGGGTTAGGTTTAGGGGTAGGGTGAGGTTAGGGTTAGGGTTAGGTTTAGGTGTTAGGGTTAGGGTTAGTGTTAGGATTAGGGTTAGGGTTAGGGTTAGGGTCAGAGTTAGGGTTAGGGTTAGGGTTAGGGTTAGGGTTAGGGTTAGGTTTAGGCTTAGGGTTAGGGTTAGGGTAAGGGTTAGGGTTAGGGTTAGGGTTAGGGTTAGGGTTAGGGTTAGGGTTAGGATTAGGATTACGGTTAGGGTTAGGGTTAGGGTAAGGGTTAAGGTTAGGGTTAGGGTTAGGTTTAGGGGTAGGGTGAGGTTAGGGTTAGGGTTAGGGTTAGGTGTTAGTGTTAGGGTTAGTGTTAGGGTTAGGGTTAGGGTTAGGGTTAGGGTTAGGGTCAGAGTTAGCGTTAGGGTTAGTGTTAGGGTTAGGGTTAGGTTTAGGCTTAGGGTTAGGGTTAGGGTAAGGGTTAGGGTTAGGGTTAGGGTTTGGGTTAGGGTTAGGGTTAGGTTTAGGGGTTAGGTTTAGGGTTAGGGTCAGGGTAAGGGTTAGGTTTAGGGTCAGGTTTAGGGGTTTGGGTTAGTGTTAGTGTTAGGTTTAGGGTTAGTATTCGGGTTAGGGTTAGGTTTTAGTGTTAGGGTTAGGGTTAGGAGTTAGGGTTAGGGTTAGCGGTTGGCGTTGGCGTTGGCGTTGGGGTTAGGTTTAGGGTTAGGGTTAGGCTTAGGGTTAGGTTAGGCTTACGGTTGGGGTTAGGGTTAGGGTTAGGGTCAGGTTAAGGGATTAGGGTTGGGGTTATGTTTAGGTTTTGGTTTAGGATTAGGGTTAGATTTTAGGGTTAGGGTTAAGGTTACGGTTAGGTTTAGGTTTAAGGTTAGGTTGAGGGTTAAGTTTAGGGTTAGAATCAAGGTTAGGGTTAGGGTTATGGTTAGGGTTAGGGTTAGGGTTTAGCGTTAGGGTTATGGTTACGGTTGGGGTTAGGTTTAGGGTTTAGGGTTAGGTGTAGGGTTGGTGTTTTGGTTTGGGTTAGGGTTTAGGGTTAGGGTGAGGGCAAGGGTTAGGTTTAGAATTACGGTTAGGTTTAGGGTTAGGGTTAGGGTTAGGGTTATGTTTTATAGTTAGGGTTAGGGTAAGGCTTAGATTTAGAGGTTTGGGTTTGGCGTTAGGGTTATGGTTAGGGTCAGGTTTAGGGGTTAGGGTTTAGGGGTTAGGGTTAGGATTAGGGTTAGGGGTAGGGTGAGGTTAGGGTTAGGGTTAGGGTGAGGGTAAAGGTTAGATTTAGGGTTAGGTTTAGGGTTAGGGTTAGGGTAAGGTTTAGGGTTGGGGTTAGGGTTAGTGTTAGGGTTAGGTTTAGAGTAAGAGTTAGGGTTAGGGTTAGGGTTAGGGTTAGGGTTAGGGTTTAGGGTTAGGGTTGGTGTTAGGGTTAGTGTTAGGGTTAGGTTTAGAGTAAGAGTTAGGGTTAGGGTTAGGGTTAGGTTTAAGGTTAGGGTTAGGGTTAGGCTTAGGTTTAGAGTTAGGGTTAGGGTTCGTGTTAGGGTTGGGTTTATTGTTAGGGTTAGGGTTAGGGGTTGGGGTTGGGGTTGTGGTTAGGGTTAGGGTTAGGGTTTAGGGTTAGGGTTGGGGTTAGGGTTATTGTTAGGGTTAGGTTTAGAGTAAGATTTAGGATTAGGGTTAGGGTCAGGTTTAGCGGTTAGGTGTTAGGGGTTAGGATTAGGGTTAGGTTTAGGGGTAGGGTGAGCTCTAGGGGTTAGGGTTTAGGGGTTAGGGTTAGGGTTAGGAGTAGTGTTAGGGTTAGGTGTTAGGGTTAGGGTGAGGGTAAGGGTTAGGTTTATGGTTAGAGTTAGGTTTAGGGTTAGGTTTCGGGTTAGTGTTAGGGTTAGGATTAGGGTTAGAGTTAGGGTTAGGCGTAGTTTTAGGGGTTGGGCTTCGGATGAGGGTTATGGTTTAGGTTAGGGTTAGGGTTTAGGGTTAGGGTTAGGGTTAGGGTTTAGGTTTAGGGTTAGGGTTAGGGTTAGCGATAGGGTTAGGTGTTAGGTTTAGGGTTGGGCTTAAGGTTGGGTTTAAGTTTAGGGTTAGGGGTTAGGATTAGTGTTAGTCTTTTGGGTTAGGGTTAGGTTTAGGATTCGGGTTAGGGTTAGGTTTTAGGGTTAGGGTCCAGGTTAGGGTTAGGAGTTAGGGTTAGGGTTAGGGGATGTGGTTGGGGTTTATGGTTTGGGTTTAGGCTTAGGATTAGGGTTAGTGTTAGGCATAGGGTTTAGAGATAGTATTAGGTGCTTAAGGTTAGGATTAAGGGGTCAAGGTTAGGGGGTCAGGGTTAGTGTTATGTTTTGGTTTTCGGGTAAGGGTTAGCGTTTAGGATTACGGTTAGGGGTTAGGGTTAGGTTTTAGGGTTAGGGTTAGTGTTGGGGTTAGGGTTCGGTTTAGGATTATGGTTAGGATTAGCGTTAGGGTTAATGTTCGGGTTAGGGTTGGATTTAGGGTTAGGATTAGGGTTAGGGTAAGGGGTTGGTGTTCGGGTTACGGTTAGCGTTAGGGTTAGGGTTAGGGTAAGGGGTTGGGGTTGGGGTTAGGGTTAGCGTTATGGTTAGGATTAGGATTCGGATTAGGATTACATTTACGGTTAGGGTTAGGATTAGCCTTAGGTTTAGGGGTTGAGGTCGGGTTTAGGGTTAAGGTTAGGGTTAGGGTTAGGGTTTAGGGTTAGGCTTAGTGTTTAGGGTTAGGTTTAGGGTTAGATTTTAGGATTAGGGTTAGGGTTAGGGGTTGAGTTAGAGTTAGAGTTAGGGTTAGGGTTAGGGTTAGGGTCAGGGTTAGGGTTAGGTTTAGGCTTAGGGTTAGGTTAGGCTTAGGGTTAGGGTTAGGCTTAGGCTTAGGCTTAAGGTTAGGTTAGGCTTAGGGTTGGGGATAGGATTAGGGTTAGGGTTAGGGTCAGGTTAAGGGGTTAGGGGTTAGGAGTTAGGGGTTAGGATTAGGGTTAGGTTTAGGGGTAGGGTGAGCTTAGAGTTAGGGTTAGGTGTTAGGGTTAGGGTTAGGGTTACGGTTTAGGGTTAGGGTTAGGGGTAAGGTTAGTGTTAGGGTTAGGTGTCAGGGTTAGGGTTAGGGTTAGATTTTAGGGTTAGGGTTAGGGTTAGGGGTTGAGTT
>JAUMJL010000196.1:487500-495000 GCA_033558185.1 Dromococcyx pavoninus | reverse complement strand
GTTAGGGTTAGGTTTAGGGTTAGGGTTAGGGTTAGGGTTTAGGGTTAGGGTTAGGGTTTAGGGTTGGGGTTAGGGTTAGGGTTAGCATTAGGGTAAGGGTTAGGGTTAGGGTTAGTGTTAGGGTTAGGGTTAGGGTTAGGAGTAGGGTTAGGGTCAGGTTTCGGGGTTAGGGATTAGGGGTTAGGGTAAGGGGTAGGGGTAGGGTTAGGGTTGGGTCTTTAGGTTAGGGTTAGGGTGAGGGTAAGGATTAGGTTTAGGGTTAGGGTTATGTTTAGGGTTAGGGTTAGGGTTAGGGGTAGGGGTAGGGGTAGGGGTAGGGGTAGGGGTAGGGGTAGGGGTAGGGGTAGGGGTAGGATTAGGGGTAGGGGTAGGGTGAGGGTTAGGGTTAGGGTTAGGGTTGAGTTTAGGCTTAGGGTTAGTGTTAGGGTTAGGGTTAGGCTTTTGGTTAGGCTTGGGTTAGGTTTAGGTTTGGGGTTAGGGTTAGGGTTAGTGTTATTTTTTAGGGTTAGGGTTAGGGTTAGTGTTAGGGTTAGGGGTAGGGTTAGGGTTAGGGGTAGGGGTAGGGGTAGGGGTAGGGTTCGAATTAGGGTTAGGGTAAGGGTTAGGTTTAGGGTTAGGGTCAGGGTTAGGGTTACAGTTAGGGTAAGGGTTAGGTTTAGGGTTAGGGTTAGAGTTAGGGTTAGTGTTAGTGTTTAGGGTTAGGGTTACTGTTAGGGTTAGGGTAGAGTTAGGGTTAGGGTTAGGGTTAGGGTTCGGGTTAGGGTTGGGTTTTAGGGTTAGGGTTAGGCTTAGGTTTAGGGGTTGAGGTTAGGGTTAGGGTTAGGGTTAGGGTTAGGGTTAGGGGTAGGTGTAGGGGTAGGTGTAGGTGTAGGGGTAGGGTGAGGTTAGGGTTAGGGTTAGAGTTAGGTTTAGGGTCAGGTTTAGGGGATAGGGGTTATGGGTTAGAGTTAGGGTTAGGTTTAGGGGAAGGGTGAGTTTAGGGTTAGGGTTAGCGTTAGGTATTAGGGTTAGGGTTAGGGTTAGGGTTAGGGTTTAGTGTTAGGGTTAGTGTAAGTGGTTAGGGTTGGGTTTAGGGTTAGGATTAGGATTAGTACTAGGGTTAGGTTTAGGGTTAGGGTTAGGGTTAGGGTTAGCCTTAGGGTTAGGGTTAGGGTTAGGATTAGGGTCAGGATTAGGGGATAGGGGTTAGGGGTTAGAGTTAGGGTTAGGTTTAGGGGAAGGGTGAGGTTAGGGTTAGGGTTAAGTTAGGGTTAGGGTTAGGGTTAGGGTTAGGGTTAGGGGTTAGGGTTAGGGTTAGGGTTTAGGGTTGGGGTTAGGGTTAGGGTTAGCTTTAGGGTAAGGGTTAGGGTTAAGGTTAGGGTTTGGGGTTGGGGTTAGAGTTAGGGTAAGGGTTTAGGGTTAGTGTAATGGTTAGTTTTAGGGTTAGGGTTAGGGTTTAGGTTTAGGGTTAGGGTTAAGGTTAGGGTTAGGTTTAGGGGTCAGGTTTAGTGTTAGGGGTCAGGGTTAGTGTTAGGGTTAGGGTTATGTTTCGGGGTAGGGTGAGGTTAGGTATAGTGTTAGGGTTAGTGGTAGGGTGAGGTTAGGGTTCGGGTAAGGGTTAGGGTTTAGGGTTAGGGTTAGTGTTAGGGTTGAGTTTAGGGTTAGGGTTAGTGTTAGATTTAGCGTTAGGGTTAGGGTTAGGGGTAGGGTTAGGATTCGGGTTAGGGTTACGTTTTAGGGTTAGGGTTAGGGTTAGGGTTAGGGTTAGGGTTAGGGTTAGGGGTTAGGGTTAGGGTTAGGGTTTAGGGTTGGGGTTAGGGTTAGGGTTAGCTTTAGGGTAAGGGTTAGGGTTAAGGTTAGGGTTTGGGGTTGGGGTTAGAGTTAGGGTAAGGGTTTAGGGTTAGTGTAATGGTTAGTTTTAGGGTTAGGGTTAGGGTTTAGGTTTAGGGTTAGGGTTAAGGTTAGGGTTAGGGTTAGGGGTCAGGTTTAGTGTTAGGGGTCAGGGTTAGTGTTAGGGTTAGGGTTATGTTTCGGGGTAGGGTGAGGTTAGGTATAGTGTTAGGGTTAGTGGTAGGGTGAGGTTAGGGTTCGGGTAAGGGTTAGGGTTTAGGGTTAGGGTTAGTGTTAGGGTTGAGTTTAGGGTTAGGGTTAGTGTTAGGTTTCGCGTTAGGGTTAGGGTTAGGGGTAGGGTTAGGATTCGGGTTAGGGTTACATTTTAGGGTTAGGGTTAGGGTTAGGGTTAGGGTTAGGGTTAGGGGAAGGGTTAGGGTTAGGGTTAGGGTTTAGGGTTAGGGTTAGGGTTTAGGTTTGGGGTTGGGGTTAGGGTTAGGGTTAGCTTTAGGGTAAGGGTTAGGGTTAGGGTTAGGGTTAGGGTTAGGGTTAGGGTTAGGGTTAGGGTTAGGGTTAGGGGTAGGGTTAGGGTCAGGTTTCGGGGTTAGGGATTAGGGGTTAGGGTAAGGGGTAGGGGTAGGGTTAGGGGTAGGATTAGGGGTAGGGGTAGGGTGAGGGTTAGGGTTAGGGTTAGGGTTGAGCTTAGGCTTAGGGTTAGTGTTAGGGTTAGGGTTAGGGTTTTGGTTAGGCTTGGGTTAGGTTTAGGGTTGGGGTTAGGGTTAGGGTTAGTGTTATTTTTTAGGGTTAGGGTTAGGGTTAGTGTTAGGGTTAGGGGTAGGGTTAGGGTTAGGGGTAGGGGTAGGGGTAGGGGTAGGGTTCGAATTAGGGTTAGGGTAAGGGTTAGGTTTAGGGTTAGGGTCAGGGTTAGGGTTACAGTTAGGGTAAGGGTTAGGTTTAGGGTTAGGGTTAGAGTTAGGGTTAGGGTAGAGTTAGGGTTAGGGTTAGGGTTAGGGTTCGGGTTAGGGTTGGGTTTTAGGGTTAGGGTTAGGCTTAGGTTTAGGGGTTGGGGTTGGGTTAAGGGTTACGGTTAGGGTTAGGTTTAGGGTTTAGTGTTAGGGTTAGTGTTAGGGGTTAGGGTTGGGTTTAGGGTTATATTTAGGGTTAGGGGTAAGTTTAGGGGTCAGGGGTTAGGGGTCAGAGTTAGGGTTAGGTTTATGGGAAGGGTGAGGTTAGGGTTAGTCTTAGCGTTAGGTGTTAGGGTTAGGGTTAGGGTGAGGGTTAGCGTTAGGTTTAGTGTTAGGTTTAGGGTTAGGTTTAGGGTTAGGCTTAGGTTTGGGGTTGGGGTTGGGTTTAGGGTTATGGTTAGGGTTAGGGTTTAGGGTTAGGGTTAGTGTTAGTGGTTAGGTTTGTGTTTAGGGTTAGGGTTAGTGTAAGGGTTAGGGGTTGGGGTTGGGGTTAGGGTTAGAAAAAGGGTTAGGGTGAGTTTAGGGTTAGGGTAAGGGTTAGGGATTGGGGTTGGGGTTAGGGTTAGGGTTAGGGTTAGGCTTAGGGTTAGGGTTAGGGTTAGGGTTAGGGTTAGGGTGAGGTTAGGGTTAGGGTTAGGGTTAGGGGTAGGGGTAGGGTTACGGGTAGGGGTAGGGTGAGGGTTAGGGTTAGGGTTAGGGTTTGGTTTAGGGTTAGGGTTAGTGTTAGAGTTAGGGTTAGAGTTTTGGTCAGGGTTGTGTTAGGTTTAGGGTAAGGGCTAGGTTTAGGGTTAGGGTTAGGGTTAGGGTTGGGTTTAGGGTTAGGGTTAGTGTTAGATTTAGAGTTAGGGTTTTGGTTAGGGTTGCGTTAGGTTTAGGGTAAGGGTTAGGTTTAGGGTTAGGATTAGGGTGAGGGTTAGGGTTAGGGTTAGGGTTAGGGTTAGGGGTTAGGGTTAGGGTTAGGGTTAGGGTTGAGTTTAGGGTTAGGGTTAGGGTTGAGTTTAGGGTTAGGCTTAGGGTTAGTGTTAGGGTTAGGGTTAGGGTTAGGGTTAGGCTAAGGTTCAGGGGTTGGGTTTGGGGTTAAGGTTACGGTTAGGGTGAGGTTTAGGGTTTAGTGTTAGGGTTAGTGTTAGTAGTTAGGGTTGGTTTTAGGGTTAGGGTTAGGGTTCGAGTTAGGGTTAGGGTTAGGGTTAGGGTTAGGGTTAGGGTTAGGGTTTAGTGTTGGGGTTGGTGTTAGGGTTAGGGTTAGGGTTAAGTTTAGGTTTAGAGTTATGGTTAGTGTTAGTGTTAGTGTTTAGGGTTAGGGTTAGTGTTAGTGTTAGGGTTAGAGTTAGGGTTAGGGTTAGGGTTAGGGTTAGGGATAGGGTTTAGTGTTAGGGTTAGTGTAAGTGGTTAGGGTTGGGTTTAGGGTTAGGATTAGGATTAGTACTAGGGTTAGGTTTAGGGTTAGGGTTAGGGTTAGGGTTAGGGTTAGGGTTAGGCTTCGGGTTAGGGTTAGGGTTCGGATTAGGGTCCTGATTAGGGGATAGGGGTTAGGGGTTAGAGTTAGGGTTAGGTTTAGGGGAAGGGTGAGGTTAGGGTTAGGGTTAGCGTTAGGTGTTAGGGTAAGGGTGAGGGTTAGCATTAGGTGTCAGGGTTAGGGTTAGGGTTAGGGTAGGGTTTAGGGTTAGGATTAAGATTAGGGTTAGGTTTAGGGTTAGGGTTAGGGTTAGGCTTAGGTTTAGGGGTTGAGGTTTTGTTTAGGGTTATGGTTAGGGTTAGGGTTTAGGTTGGGTTTAGGGTTAGTGGTTAGGGTTGGGTTTATGGTTAGGGTTAGGGTTAAGGTTAGGGTTTGGGGTTGGGGTTAGAGTTAGGGTAAGGGTTTAGGGTTAGTGTAATGGTTAGTTTTAGGGTTAGGGTTAGGGTTTAGGTTTAGGGTTAGGGTTAAGGTTAGGGTTAGGGTTAGGGGTCAGGTTTAGTGTTAGGGGTCAGGGTTAGTGTTAGGGTTAGGGTTATGTTTCGGGGTAGGGTGAGGTTAGGTATAGTGTTAGGGTTAGGGGTAGGGTGAGGTTAGGGTTCGGGTAAGGGTTAGGGTTTAGGGTTAGGGTTAGTGTTAGGGTTGAGTTTAGGGTTAGGGTTAGTGTTAGATTTAGCGTTAGGGTTAGGGTTAGGGGTAGGGTTAGGATTCGGGTTAGGGTTACGTTTTAGGGTTAGGGTTAGGGTTAGGGTTAGGGTTAGGGTTAGGGTTAGGGTTAGGGTTTAGGGTTAGGGTTAGGGTTTAGGGTTGGGGTTAGGGTTAGGGTTAGCTTTAGGGTAAGGGTTGGGGTTAAGGTTAGGGTTTGGGGTTGGGGTTAGAGTTAGGGTAAGGGTTTAGGGTTAGTGTAATGGTTAGTATTAGGGTTAGGGTTAGGGTTTAGGTTTAGGGTTAGGGTTAAGGTTAGGGTTAGGGTTAGGGGTCAGGTTTAGTGTTAGGGGTCAGGGTTAGTGTTAGGGTTAGGGTTATGTTTCGGGGTAGGGTGAGGTTAGGTATAGTGTTAGGGTTGGTGTAGGGTGAGGTTAGGGTTTGGGTAAGGGTTAGGGTTTAGGGTTAGGGTTAGTGTTAGGGTTGAGTTTAGGGTTAGGGTTAGTGTTAGGTTTAGCGTTAGGGTTAGGGTTAGGGGTAGGGTTAGGATTCGGGTTAGGATTCGGGTTAGGGTTACGTTTTAGGGTTAGGGTTAGGGTTAGGGTTAGGGTTAGGGTTAGGGTTAGGGTAAGGGTTAGGGTTAGGGTTAGGGTTTAGGGTTAGGGTTAGTGTTTAGGGTTGGGGTTAGGGTTAGAGTTAGCTTTAGGGTAAGTGTTAGGGTTAGGGTTAGGGTTAGGGTTAGGGTTAGCGTTAGGGTCAGGTTTCGGGGTTAGGGATTAGGGGTTAGGGTAAGGGGTAGGGGTAGGGTTTAGGGTTGGGTCTTTAGTTTAGGGTTAGGGTGAGGGTAAGGATTAGGTTTAGGGTTAGGGTTATGTTTAGGGTTAGGGTTAGGGTTAGGGTTAGGGTAAGGGTTATGGTTAGGGTTAGGGTTAGGGTTAGGGTTAGGGGTAGGGGTAGGGGTAGGGGTAGGGGTAGGGGTAGGGGTAGGAGTAGGATTAGGGGTAGGGGTAGGGTGAGGGTTAGGTTTAGGGTTGGGGTTAGGGTTAGGGTTAGTGTTATTTTTTAGGGTTAGGGTTAGGGTTAGTGTTAGGGTTCGGGGTAGGGTTAGGGTTAGGGGTAGGGGTAGGGGTAGGGGTAGGGGTAGGGGTAGGGGTAGGGGTAGGGGTAGGGGTAGGGGTAGGGGTAGGGTTCGAATTAGGGTTAGGTTAAGGGTTAGGTTTAGGGTTAGGGTCAGGGTTAGGGTTACAGTTAGGGTAAGGGTTAGGTTTAGGGTTAGGGTTAGAGTTAGGGTTAGTGTTAGTGTTTAGGGTTAGGGTTACTCTTAGGGTTAGGGTAGAGTTAGGGTTAGGGTTAGGGTTAGGGTTCGGGTTAGGGTTGGGTTTTAGGGTTAGGGTTAGGCTTAAGTTTAGGGGTTGGGGTTGGGTTAAGGGTTACGGTTAGAGTTAGGTTTAGGGTTTAGTGTTAGGGTTAGTGTTAGGGGTTAGGGTTGGGTTTAGGGTTATATTTAGGGTTAGGGGTAAGTTTAGGGGTCAGGGGTTAGGGGTCAGAGTTAGGGTTAGGTTTATGGGAAGGGTGAGGTTAGGGTTAGTCTTAGCGTTAGGTGTTAGGGTTAGGGTTAGGGTGAGGGTTAGCGTTAGGTTTAGGGTTAGGTTTAGGGTTAGGTTTAGGGTTAGGTTTAGGTTTAGGGGTTGGGGTTGGGTTTAGGGTTATGGTTAGGGTTAGGGTTAGGGTTTAGGGTTAGGGTTAGTGTTAGTGGTTAGGTTTGTGTTTAGGGTTAGGGTTAGTGTAAGGGTTAGGGGTTGGGGTTGGGGTTAGGGTTAGGGTTAGGGGTAGGTGTAGGGGTAGGTGTAGGGGTAGGGTGAGGTTAGGGTTAGGGTTAGAGTTAGGTTTAGGGTCAGGTTTAGGGAATAGGGGTTAGGGGTTAGAGTTAGGGTTAGGTTTAGGGGAAGGGTGAGTTTAGGGTTAGGGTTAGCGTTAGGTATTAGGGTTAGGGTTAGGGTTAGGGTTAGGGTTAGGGATAGGGTTTAGTGTTAGGGTTAGTGTAAGTGGTTAGGGTTGGGTTTAGGGTTAGGATTAGGATTAGTACTAGGGTTAGGTTTAGGGTTAGGGTTAGGGTTAGGGTTAGGCTTAGGCTTAGGGTTAGGGTTAGGGTTAGGATTAGGGTCAGGATTAGGGGATAGGGGTTAGGGGTTAGAGTTAGGGTTAGGTTTAGGGGAAGGGTGAGGTTAGGGTTAGGGTTAGCGTTAGGTGTTAGGGTAAGGGTGAGGGTTAGCATTAGGTGTCAGGGTTAGGGTTAGGGTTAGGGTAGGGTTTAGGGTTAGGATTAAGATTAGGGTTAGGTTTAGGGTTAGGGTTAGGGTTAGGCTTAGGTTTAGGGGTTGAGGTTTTGTTTAGGGTTATGGTTAGGTTTAGGGTTTAGGTTAGGTTTAGGGTTAGTGGTTAGGGTTGGGTTTATGGTTAGGGTTAGGGTTAAGGTTAGGGTTTGGGGTTGGGGTTAGAGTTAGGGTAAGGGTTTAGGGTTAGTGTAATGGTTAGTTTTAGGGTTAGGGTTAGGGTTTAGGTTTAGGGTTAGGGTTAAGGTTAGGGTTAGGGTTAGGGGTCAGGTTTAGTGTTAGGGGTCAGGGTTAG
>JAUMJL010000196.1:475000-482500 GCA_033558185.1 Dromococcyx pavoninus | reverse complement strand
TCAGAGTTAGGGTTAGATTTATGTGAAGGGTGAGGTTAGGGTTAGTCTTAGCGTTAGGTGTTAGGGCTAGGGTTAGGGTGAGGGTTAGCGTTAGGTTTAGGGTTAGGTTTAGGGTTAGGTTTAGGGTTAGGCTTAGGTTTAGGGGTTGGGGTTGGGTTTAGGGTTATGGTTAGGGTTAGGGTTTAGGGTTAGGGTTAGTGTTAGTGCTTAGGTTTGTGTTTAGGGTTAGGGTTAGTGTAAGGGTTAGGGGTTGGGGTTGGGGTTAGGGTTAGAAAAAGGGTTAGGGTGAGTTTAGGGTTAGGGTTAGCGTTAGGTATTAGGGTTAGGGTTAGGGTGAGGGTTAGCATTAGGTGTCAGGGTTAGGGTTAGGGTTAGTGTTAGGGTTAGGGGTAGGGTTAGGGTTAGGGGTAGGGGTAGGGGTAGGGGTAGGGGTAGGGGTAGGGGTAGGGGTAGTAGTAGGGGTAGGGGTAGGGTTCGAATTAGGGTTAGGTTAAGGGTTAGGTTTAGGGTTAGGGTCAGGGTTATGGTTACAGTTAGGGTAAGGGTTAGGTTTAGGGTTAGGGTTAGAGTTAGGGTTAGTGTTAGTGTTTAGGGTTAGGGTTACTCTTAGGGTTAGGGTAGAGTTAGGGTTAGGGTTAGGGTTAGGGTTCGGGTTAGGGTTGGGTTTTAGGGTTAGGGTTAGGCTTAAGTTTAGGGGTTGGGGTTGGGTTAAGGGTTACGGTTAGAGTTAGGTTTAGGGTTTAGTGTTAGGGTTAGTGTTAGGGGTTAGGGTTGGGTTTAGGGTTATATTTAGGGTTAGGGGTAAGTTTAGGGGTCAGGGGTTAGGGGTCAGAGTTAGGGTTAGGTTTATGGGAAGGGTGAGGTTAGGGTTAGTCTTAGCGTTAGGTGTTAGGGTTAGGGTTAGGGTTAGGGTGAGGGTTAGCGTTAGGTTTAGGGTTAGGTTTAGGGTTAGGCTTAGGTTTAGGGGTTGGGGTTGGGTTTAGGGTTATGGTTAGGGTTAGGGTTTAGGGGTAGGGTTAGTGTTATCGGTTAGGTTTGTGTTTAGGGTTAGGGTTAGTGTAAGGGTTAGGGGTTGGGGTTGGGGTTAGGGTTAGGGTTAGGGGTAGGTGTAGGGGTAGGTGTAGGGGTAGGGTGAGGTTAGGGTTAGGGTTAGAGTTAGGTTTAGGGTCAGGTTTAGGGGATAGGGGTTAGGGGTTAGAGTTAGGGTTAGGTTTAGGGGAAGGGTGAGTTTAGGGTTAGGGTTAGCGTTAGGTATTAGGGTTAGGGTTAGGGTTAGGGTTAGGGTTAGGGTTAGGGTTAGGGTTAGGGTTAGGGATAGGGTTTAGTGTTAGGGTTAGTGTAAGTGGTTAGGGTTGGGTTTAGGGTTAGGATTAGGATTAGTACTAGGGTTAGGGTTAGGGTTAGGGTTAGGGTTAGGGTTAGGGTTAGGGTTAGGGTTAGGGTTAGGCTTAGGGTTAGGGTTAGAGTTAGGATTAGGGTCAGGATTAGGGGATAGGGGTTAGGGTTTAGAGTTAGGGTTAGGTTTAGGGGAAGGGTGAGGTTAGGGTTAGGGTTAGCGTTAGGTGTTAGGGTAAGGGTGAGGATTAGCATTAGGTGTCAGGGTTAGGGTTAGGGTTAGGGTAGGGTTTAGGGTTAGGATTAAGATTAGGGTTAGGTTTCGGGTTAGGGTTAGGGTTAGGGTTAGGGTTAGGGTTAGGGTTAGGGTTAGGGTTAGGGGTTGAGGTTTTGTTTAGGGTTATGGTTAGGGTTAGGGTTTAGGTTAGGTTTAGGGTTAGTGGTTAGGGTTGGGTTTATGGTTAGGGTTAGGGTTAAGGTTAGGGTTTGGGGTTGGGGTTAGAGTTAGGGTAAGGGTTTAGGGTTAGTGTAATGGTTAGTTTTAGGGTTAGGGTTAGGGTTTAGGTTTAGGGTTAGGGTTAAGGTTAGGGTTAGGGTTAGGGGTCAGGTTTAGTGTTAGGGGTCAGGGTTAGTGTTAGGGTTAGGGTTATGTTTCGGGGTAGGGTGAGGTTAGGTATAGGGTTAGGGTTAGGGGTAGGGTGAGGTTAGGGTTCGGGTAAGGGTTAGGGTTTAGGGTTAGGGTTAGTGTTAGGGTTGAGTTTAGGGTTAGGGTTAGTGTTAGGTTTAGCGTTAGGGTTAGGGTTAGGGGTAGGGTTAGGATTCGGGTTAGGGTTACGTTTTAGGGTTAGGGTTAGGGTTAGGGTTAGGGTTAGGGTTTAGGGTTAGGGTTAGGGTTTAGGGTTGGGGTTAGGGGTAGGGTTAGATTTAGGGTTGGGGTTAGGGTTAGGGTTAGATTTAGGGTAAGGGTTAGGGTTAAGGTTAGGGTTTGGGGTTGGGGTTAGAGTTAGGGTAAGGGTTTAGGGTTAGTGTAATGGTTAGTTTTAGGGTTAGGGTTAGGGTTTAGGTTTAGGGTTAGGGTTAAGGTTAGGGTTAGGGGTCAGGTTTAGTGTTAGGGGTCAGGGTTAGTGTTAGGGTTAGGGTTATGTTTCGGGGTAGGGTGAGGTTAGGTATAGTGTTAGGGTTAGGGGTAGGGTGAGGTTAGGGTTCAGGTAAGGGTTAGGGTTTAGGGTTAGGGTTAGTGTTAGGGTTGAGTTTAGGGTTAGGGTTAGTGTTAGGTTTAGCGTTAGGGTTATGGTTAGGGGTAGGGTTAGGATTCGGGTTAGGGTTACGTTTTAGGGTTAGGGTTAGGGTTAGGGTTAGGGTTAGGGTTAGGGTTAGGGTTAGGGTTTAGGGTTAGGGTTAGGGTTTAGGGTTGGGGTTAGGGTTAGGGTTAGCTTTAGGGTAAGGGTTAGTGTTAGGGTTAGGGTTAGGGTTACGGTTAGTGTTAGGGTTAGGGTTAGGGGTAGGGTTAGGGTCAGGTTTCGGGGTTAGGGATTAGGGGTTAGGGTAAGGGGTAGGGGTAGGGTTAGAGTTGGGTCTTTAGTTTAGGGTTAGGGTGAGGGTAAGGATTAGGTTTAGGGTTAGGGTTAGGGTTATGTTTAGGGTTAGGGTTAGGGTTAGGGTTAGGGTTAGGGTTAGGGTAAGGGTTATGGTTAGGGTTAGGGTTAGGATTAGGGTTAGGGGTAGGGGTAGGGGTAGGGGTAGGGGTAGGGGTAGGGGTAGGATTAGGGGTAGGGGTAGGGTGAGGGTTAGAGTTAGGGTTAGGGTTAGGGTTGAGTTTAGGCTTAGGGTTAGTGTTAGGGTTAGGGTTAGGGTTTTGGTTAGGCTTGGGTTAGGTTTAGGTTTGGGGTTAGGGTTAGGGTTAGTGTTACTTTTTAGGGTTAGGGTTAGGGGTAGGGTTAGGGTTAGGGGTAGGGGTAGGGGTAGGGGTAGGGGTAGGGGTAGGGGTAGGGTTCGAATTAGGGTTAGGGTAAGGGTTAGGTTTAGGGTTAGGGTCAGGGTTAGGGTTACAGTTAGGGTAAGGGTTAGGTTTAGGGTTAGGGTTAGAGTTAGGGTTAGTGTTAGTGTTTAGGGTTAGGGTTACTGTTAGGGTTAGGGTAGAGTTAGGGTTAGGGTTAGGGTTAGGGTTCGGGTTTGGGTTGGGTTTTAGGGTTAGGGTTAGGCTTTGGTTTAGGGGTTGGGGTTGGGTTAAGGGTTACTGTTAGGGTTAGTGTTAGGGGTTAGGGTTGGGTTTAGGGTTATATTTAGGGTTAGGGGTAAGTTTAGGGGTCAGGGGTTAGGGGTCAGAGTTAGGGTTAGGTTTATGGGAAGGGTGAGGTTAGGGTTCGTCTTAGCGTTAGGTGTTAGGGTTTGGGTTAGGGTGAGGGTTAGCGTTAGGTTTAGGGTTAGGTTTAGGGTTAGTGTTAGGGTTAGGGGTAGGGTTAGGGGTAGGGGTAGGGGTAGGGGTAGGGGTAGGGGTAGGGGTAGGGGTAGGGGTAGGGGTAGGGTTCGAATTAGGGTTAGGGTAAGGGTTAGGTTTAGGGTTAGGGTCAGGGTTAGGGTTACAGTTAGGGTAAGGGTTAGGTTTAGGGTTAGGGTTAGAGTTAGGGTTAGTGTTAGTGTTTAGGGTTAGGGTTACTGTTAGGGTTAGGGTAGAGTTAGGGTTAGGGTTAGGGTTAGGGTTAGCGTTAGGTGTTAGGGTTAGGGTTAGGGTGAGGGTTAGTGTTAGGTTTAGGGTTAGGTTTAGGGTTAGGTTTAGGGTTAGGTTTAGGTTTAGGGGTTGGGGTTGGGTTTAGGGTTATGGTTAGGGTTAGGGTTAGGGTTTAGGGTTAGGGTTAGTGTTAGTGGTTAGGTTTGTGTTTAGGGTTAGGGTTAGTGTAAGGGTTAGGGGTTGGGGTTGGGGTTAGGGTTAGGGTTAGGGGTAGGTGTAGGGGTAGGTGTAGGGGTAGGGTGAGGTTAGGGTTAGGGTTAGAGTTAGGTTTAGGGTCAGGTTTAGGGAATAGGGGTTAGGGGTTAGAGTTAGGGTTAGGTTTAGGGGAAGGGTGAGTTTAGGGTTAGGGTTAGCGTTAGGTATTAGGGTTAGGGTTAGGGTTAGGGTTAGGGTTAGGGATAGGGTTTAGTGTTAGGGTTAGTGTAAGTGGTTAGGGTTGGGTTTAGGGTTAGGATTAGGATTAGTACTAGGGTTAGGTTTAGGGTTAGGGTTAGGGTTAGGCTTAGGCTTAGGCTTAGGGTTAAGGTTAGGGTTAGGATTAGGGTCAGGATTAGGGGATAGGGGTTAGGGGTTAGAGTTAGGGTTAGGTTTAGGGGAAGGGTGAGGTTAGGGTTAGGGTTAGCGTTAGGTGTTAGGGTAAGGGTGAGGGTTAGCATTAGGTGTCAGGGTTAGGGTTAGGGTTAGGGTAGGGTTTAGGGTTAGGATTAAGATTAGGGTTAGGTTTAGGGTTAGGGTTAGGGTTAGGCTTAGGTTTAGGGGTTGAGGTTTTGTTTAGGGTTATGGTTAGGTTTAGGGTTTAGGTTAGGTTTAGGGTTAGTGGTTAGGGTTGGGTTTATGGTTAGGGTTAGGGTTAAGGTTAGGGTTTGGGGTTGGTGTTAGAGTTAGGGTAAGGGTTTAGGGTTAGTGTAATGGTTAGTTTTAGGGTTAGGGTTAGGGTTAGGGTTTAGGTTTAGGGTTAGGGTTAAGGTTAGGGTTAGGGTTAGGGGTCAGGTTTAGTGTTAGGGGTCAGGGTTAGTGTTAGGGTTAGGGTTATGTTTCGGGGTAGGGTGAGGTTAGGTATAGGGTTAGGGTTAGGGGTAGGGTGAGGTTAGGGTTCGGGTAAGGGTTAGGGTTTAGGGTTAGGGTTAGTGTTAGGGTTGAGTTTAGGGTTAGGGTTAGTGTTAGGTTTAGCGTTAGGGTTAGGGTTAGGGGTAGGGTTAGGATTCGGGTTAGGGTTACGTTTTAGGGTTAGGATTAGGGTTAGGGTTAGGGTTAGGGTTGAGCTTAGGCTTAGGGTTAGTGTTAGGGTTAGGGTTAGGGTTTTGGTTAGGCTTGGGTTAGGTTTAGGGTTGGGGTTAGGGTTCGGGTTAGTGTTATTTTTTAGGGTTAGGGTTAGGGTTAGGGTTAGGGTTAGGGGTAGGGTTAGGGTTAGGGGTAGGGGTAGGGGTAGGGGTAGGGTTCGAATTAGGGTTAGGGTAAGGGTTAGGTTTAGGGTTAGGGTCAGGGTTAGGGTTAGTGTTAGTGTTTAGGGTTAGGGTTACTGTTAGGGTTAGGGTAGAGTTAGGGTTAGGGTTAGGGTTAGGGTTCGGATTAGGGTTGGGTTTTAGGGTTAGGGTTAGGCTTAGGTTTAGGGGTTGGGGTTGGGTTAAGGGTTACGGTTAGGGTTAGGTTTAGGGTTTAGAGTTAGGGTTAGTGTTAGGGGTTAGGGTTGGGTTTAGGGTTAAATTTAGGGTTAGGGGTAAGTTTAGGGGTCAGGGGTTAGGGGTCAGAGTTAGGGTTAGGTTTATGGGAAGGGTGAGGTTAGGGTTAGTCTTAGCGTTAGGTGTTAGGGTTAGGGTTAGCGTGAGGGTTAGCGTTAGGTTTAGTGTTAGGTTTAGGGTTAGGTTTAGGGTTAGGCTTAGGTTTAGGGGTTGGGGTTGGGTTTAGGGTTATGGTTAGGGTTAGGGTTTAGGGTTAGGGTTAGTGTTAGTGGTTAGGTTTGTGTTTAGGGTTAGGGTTAGTGTAAGGGTTAGGGGTTGGGGTTGGGGTTAGGGTTAGAAAAAGGGTTAGGGTGAGTTTAGGGTTAGGGTAAGGGTTAGGGATTGGGGTTGGGGTTAGGGTTAGGGTTAGGGTTAGGGTTAGGGTGAGGTTAGGGTTAGGGTTAGGGTTAGGGGTAGGGGTAGGGTTACGGGTAGGGGTAGGGTGAGGGTTAGGGTTAGGGTTAGGGTTTGGTTTAGGGTTAGGGTTAGTGTTAGAGTTAGGGTTAGAGTTTTGGTCAGGGTTGGGTTAGGTTTAGGGTAAGGGTTAGGTTTAGGGTTAGGATTAGGGTCAGGGTTAGGGTTAGGGTTAGGGTTAGGGTTAGGGGTTAGGGTTAGGGTTAGGGGTTAGGGTTAGGGTTAGGGTTAGGGTTAGGGTTGAGTTTAGGGTTAGGGTTAGGGTTAGTGTTAGGGTTAGGGTTAGGGTTAGTGTTAGGGTTAGGGTTAGGGTTAGTGTTCGGCTAAGGTTCAGGGGTTGGGTTTGGGGTTAAGGTTACTGTTAGGGTTAGGTTTAGGGTTTAGGGTTAGGGTTAGTGTTAGTAGTTAGGGTTGGTTTTAGGGTTAGGGTTAGGGTTCGAGTTAGGGTTAGGGTTAGGGTTAGGGTTAGGGTTAGGGTTTAGTGTTGGGGTTGGTGTTAGGGTTAGGGTTAGGGTTAGGGTTAAATTTAGGTTTAGAGTTATGGTTAGTGTTAGTGTTAGTGTTTATGGTTAGGGTTAGTGTTAGTGTTAGGGTTAGAGTTAGGGTTATGGTTAGGGTTAGGGTTAGGGTTAGGGGTAGGTGTAGGGGTAGGTGTAGGGGTAGGGTGAGGTTAGGGTTAGGGTTAGAGTTAGGTTTAGGGTCAGGTTTAGGGGATAGGGGTTAGGGGTTAGAGTTAGGGTTAGGTTTAGGGGAAGGGTGAGTTTAGGGTTAGGGTTAGCGTTAGGT
The DNA here is from genome assembly GCA_033558185.1 of Dromococcyx pavoninus. NCBI lineage: Eukaryota > Metazoa > Chordata > Aves > Cuculiformes > Neomorphidae > Dromococcyx > Dromococcyx pavoninus. The sequence continues at coordinate 475,519 of JAUMJL010000196.1, read as the reverse complement.
ATTAGGGTTAGGGTTAGGGTTAGGGATAGGGTTTAGTGTTAGGGTTAGTGTAAGTGGTTAGGGTTGGGTTTAGGGTTAGGATTAGGATTAGTACTAGGGTTAGGTTTAGGGTTAGGGTTAGGGTTAGGGTTAGGGTTAGGCTTCGGGTTAGGGTTAGGGTTAGGATTAGGGTCCTGATTAGGGGATAGGGGTTAGGGGTTAGAGTTAGGGTTAGGTTTAGGGGAAGGGTAAGGTTAGGGTTAGGGTTAGCGTTAGGTGTTAGGGTAAGGGTGAGGGTTAGCATTAGGTGTCAGGGTTAGGGTTAGGGTTAGGGTAGGGTTTAGGGTTAGGATTAAGATTAGGGTTAGGTTTAGGGTTAGGGTTAGGGTTAGGCTTAGGTTTAGGGTTTGAGGTTTTGTTTAGGGTTATGGTTAGGGTTAGGGTTTAGGTTAGGTTTAGGGTTAGTGGTTAGGGTTGGGTTTACGGTTAGGGTTAGGGTTAAGGTTAGGGTTTGGGGTTGGGGTTAGAGTTAGGGTAAGG
>JAUMJL010000196.1:447500-450000 GCA_033558185.1 Dromococcyx pavoninus | reverse complement strand
GGTTCGTGTTAGGGTTAGGGTTACGATTAGGGTTAGGGTTAGGGTTAGGGTTAAGTTTAGGTTTAGAGTTAGGGTTAGGGTCACATTTAGGGGTTAGGGGTTAGGGGTTAGGGGTCAGAGTTAGGGTTAGGTTTAGGGGTAGGGTGAGATTAGGGTTAGGGTTAGAGTTAGGTTTAGGGTCAGGTTTAGGGGATAGGGGTTAGGGGTTAGAGTTAGGGTTAGGTTCAGGGGAAGGTTGAGTTTAGGGTTAGGGTTAGCGTTAGGTATTAGGGTTAGGGTTAGGGTGAGGGTTAGCATTAGGTATCAGGGTTAGGGTTAGGGTTGGCTTTAGGGGTAGGTTTAGGGGTTAGGGTTGAGGTTAGGGTTAGGGTTAGCTTTAGGGTAAGGGTTATGGTTAGGGATAGGGTTAGGGTTAGGGTTAGGGGTAGGGTTAGGGGTAGGGGTAGGGGTAGGGTTAGGGGTAGGATGAGGTTAGTATTAGGGTTAGGGTTAGGGTTTAGGTTTAGGGTAAGTGTTAGGGTTAGGGTTAGGGTTAGGTTTAGGGTTAGGGTTCAGGTTAGGGTTAGGGTTAGGGGTTGGGGTTGGGGTTAGGGTTAGGGTTAGGGGTTAGGGTTGGGGTTGGTGTTAGGGTTAGGGTTAGGGTTATGTTTAGGTTTAGAGTTAGGGTTAGGGTCAGGTTTAGGGGTTAGGGGTTAGGGGTAAGAGTTAGGGTTGGGTTTATGGGTAGGGTGAGATTAGGGTTAGGGTTAGGGTTAGGGTTAGGGTTAGGGTTAGGGTTAGGGTTAGGATGAGGGTAAGGGTTAGGTTTACCGTTAGGGTTAGGGTTAGGGTTAGGGTTAGGGTTAGGGTTAGGGTTAGGGTTAGGGTTAGGGATAGGGTTTAGTGTTAGGGTTAGTATAAGTGGTTAGGGTTGGGTTTAGGGTTAGGATTAGGATTAGTACTAGGGTTAGGTTTAGGGTTAGGGTTAGGGTTAGGTGTCAGGTTTAGTGTTAGGGGTCAGGGTTAGTGTTAGGGTTAGGGTTAGGGTCAGGTTTAGGGGTTAGGTGTTAGGGGTTAGGATTAGGGTTAGGTTTCGGGATAGGGTGAGGTTAGGTATAGGGTTAGGGTTAGGTGTTAGGGTTAGGATTCGGAGTAGGGTGAGGTTAGGGTTAGGGTTAGGGTTAGGGTTAGAGTTGAGTTTAGGGTTAGGGTTAGTGTTAGGTTTAGCGTTAGGGTTAGGGTTAGGGGTAGGGTTAGGATTCGGGTTACGGTTACGTTTTAGGGTTAGGGTTAGGCTTAGGTTTAGGTGTTGGGGTTAGGGTTAGCGTTACGGTTGGTGTTTAGGATTAGGGTTATTTTTAGGGGTTAGGGTTGGGTTTTAGTGTTAGGGTTAGGATTAGGCTTAGGTTTAGGGGTTGGGGTTGGGTTTAGGGTTACGGTTAGGGTTATGTTTAGGGTTTAGGGTCAGGGTTAGTGTTATGGGTAAGGGTTGGGTTTAGGGTTAGAGTTAGGGTTAGGGTTAAGTTTAGGGGTCAGGGGTTAGGGGTCAGAGTTAGGGTTAGGTTTATGGGTAGGGTGAGATTAGGTTTAGGGTTAGCGTTAGGTGTTAGGGTTAGGGTTAGGCTGAGGGTTAGCGTTAGGTTTAGGGTTAGGTTTAGGGTTAGGGTTAGGCTTAGGTTTAGGGCTTGTGTTTGGGTTTAGGGTTATGGTTAGGGTTAGGGTTTAGGGTTAGGGTTATTGTTAGTGGTTAGGTTTGTGTTTAGGGTTAGGGTTAGGGTAAGGGTTAGGGGTTGGGGTTAAGCTTACTGTTAGGATTAGGTTTAGGGGTTAGGGTTAGTGTTGGGGGTTAGGGTTGCTTTTAGGTTTAGGGTTAGGGTTCGGGTTAGGGTTAGGGTTAGGGTTAGGGGTTGGGGTTAGGGTTAGGGTTTAGGGTTGGGGTTGGTGTTAGGGTTAGGGTTAGGGTTATGGTTACGTTTAGTTTTAGAGTTAGGGTTAGGGTCAGGTATAGGGGTTAGGGGTTAGGGGTCAGAGTTAGGGTTATTTAGGGGTAGGGTGAGATTAGGGTTAGGGTTAGCGTTAGGTGTTAGGGTTAGGGTTAGGCTTAGGGTTAGGGTTAGGGTTAGGGTTAGAGTTAGGGTTTAGTGTTAGGGTTACTGTTAGTGGTTAGGGTTGGATTTAGGGTTAGGGTTAAGGTGAGGGGTAGTGTTAGGGTTAGGGGTAGGGGTAGGGTTAGGGGTAGGGGTAGGGTTTAGGTTTATGTTTAGTGTTAGGGTTGAGTTTAGGGTTAGGGTTAGTGTTAGGCTTAGGGTTAGGGTTAGGCTTAGGTTTTGGGTTTGGGTTTGGGGTTAGGGTTACGTTTAGGGTTAGGTTTAGTGGTTAGGGTTAGTGTTAGGGGTTAGGGTTAAGTTTAGGTTTAGAGTTAGGGTTAGGGTCAGGTTTAGGGTTAGGGTTAGGGTGAGGGCTCGGTTTAGGGATAGGATTAGGATTAGGGTTAGGTTTAGGTTTAGGGTTAGGGTTAGGC
>JAUMJL010000196.1:442500-445000 GCA_033558185.1 Dromococcyx pavoninus | reverse complement strand
TGGTTAGGTTTAGGGTCAGGGTTAGGGTTAGGGTTTAGGGTTAGTGTTAGGGTTAGGTTTAGGGTTAGGCTTAGGTTTAGGGATTAGGGTTGGGTTTAGGGTTATGGTTAGTGTTAGGGTTAGGGTTAGGGTTAGGGTTAGGCTTTGGCTTAGGGTTAGGCTTAGGTTAGCGTTAGGTTTTCGTTAGGGTTGGGGTTAGGGTTAGGGTTAGGGTTAGGTGTCAGGGTTAGTGTTAGGGGTAAGGGTTAGTGATAGGGTAAGGGTAAGGTTTAGGTGTTAAGGTTTAGGATTAGTGGAAGGTTTAGGGGTAGGGTGAGGTTAGGGTTAGCTTTCGGCTTAATGTAAGGGTTAGAGTTAGGGTTAGGTTTAGGGTTCGGGTTAGGGTTAAGGTTAGGTTAAGGGTTAGGGTTAGGGTTAGGGTCAGGCTTAGGGTTAGGGTTAGGGTTTAAGTTTAGGATTAGGGTTAAGGTTAGGGTTAGGATTAGGTGTCAGGGTTAGTGTTAGGGGTCAGGGTTAGTGTTACGGTTAGGTCAGGTTTAGGGGTTAGGGTTAGGGTATAGGATTAGGGTTAGGTTTAGGGTTAGGGTTAGGCTTAGGGTTAGGTTAAGCTTAGGGTTGGGGTTAGGATTAGGGTTAGGATTAGGGTTAGGGTTAGGGTTAGGGTTAGGCTTAGGTTAGGGTTAGGGTTAGATTTTAGGGTTAGGGTTAGGGTTAGGGGTTGAGTTCGGGTTAGGGTTAGGGTTAGAGTAAGGGTTAGGGTTAAGGATAGATTGAGGGTTAAGTTTAGAGTTAGGGTCAGGGTTAGGGTTCGGGTCAGGGTTAGGTTTATGGTTCGGGTTAGGTTTAGGGTTAGGCTTAGGGTTACGGTTAGGCTTAGTGTTAGGCTTGGTTTTTGGGGTTTGGGGTTGGGTTTAGGGTTATGGTTAGGGTTAGGGTTAGGGTTTAGCGTTAGGGTTATGGTTACGGTTGGGGTTAGGTTTAGGGTTTAGGGTTAGGTGTAGGGTTGGTGTTTTGGTTTGGGTTAGGGTTTAGGGTTAGGGTGAGGGCAAGGGTTAGGTTTAGAATTACGGTTAGGTTTAGGGTTAGGGTTAGGGTTAGGGTTATGTTTTATAGTTAGGGTTAGGGTAAGGCTTAGATTTAGAGGTTTGGGTTTGGCGTTAGGGTTATGGTTAGGGTCAGGTTTAGGGGTTAGGGTTTAGGGGTTAGGGTTAGGATTAGGGTTAGGGGTAGGGTGAGGTTAGGGTTAGGGTTAGGGTGAGGGTAAAGGTTAGATTTAGGGTTAGGTTTAGGGTTAGGTTTCGGTTTAGTGTTAGGGTTAGGGTTAGGGTTAGGGGTTGGGGTTGGGTTTAGGGTTATGGTGAGGGTTAGGGTTAGGGTTAGGGTTTGGTTTCTTCTTAGGCTCAGGTTTAGGCTTAGGGTTAGGGTTAGGGTTAGGTTTAGGGGTAGGGTGAGGTTAGGGTTAGGGTTAGGTGTTAGCGTTAGGGTTAGGGTCAGAGTTAGGTTTAGGCTTAGGGTTAGGGTTAGGGTTAGGGTTAGATTTTAGGGTTAGGGTTAGGGTTAGGGTTAGAGTAAGGGTTAGGGTTAAGGTTAGGTTGAGTGTTAAGTTTAGAGTTAGGGTCAGGGTTAGGGTTAGGGTTAGGGTTAAGGTTAGGTTAAGGGTTAGGGTTAGGGTTTAAGTTTAGGATTAGGGTTAAGGTTAGGGTTAGGATTAGGTGTCAGGGTTAGTGTTAGGGGTCAGGGTTAGTGTTACGGTTAGGTCAGGTTTAGGGGTTAGGGTTAGGGTTTAGGATTAGGGTTAGGTTTAGGGTTAGGGTTAGGCTTAGGGTTAGGTTAGGCTTAGGGTTGGGGTTAGGATTAGGGTTAGGATTAGGGTTAGTGTTAGGGTTAGGGTTAGGCTTAGGTTAGGGTTAGGGTTAGATTTTAGGGTTAGGGTTAGGGTTAGGGGTTGAGTTCGGGTTAGGGTTAGGGTTAGAGTAAGGGTTAGGGTTAAGGTTAGGTTGAGGGTTAAGTTTAGAGTTAGGGTCAGGGTTAGGGTTAGGGTTAGGGTTAGGGTTAGGGTTAGGGTTAGGGTTAGGTTTAGGGTTAGGGTTAGGCTTAGGCTTAGGGTTAGGGTTAGGCTTAGGGTTAGGGGTAGGGTGAGGTTAGGGTTAGGGTTAGGTTGAGGGTAAGGGTTAGATTTAGGGTTAGGTTTAGGGTTAGGTTTCAGTTTAGTGTTAGTGTTAGGGTTAGGGTTAGGGTTAGGGTTAGGGGTTGGGGTTGGGTTTAGGGTTATGGTTAGGGCTAGGGTTTGGCTTAGGCTTAGGCTTAGGGTTAGGCCATAGGGTTAGGCTTAGGTTTAGGATTAGGATTAGGGTTAGGGTTAGGGTTAGGGTAAGGGTTAAGGTTAGGGTTAGGGTTAGGGTTAGGTTAGGCTTAGGTTTGGGGTTAGGGTTAGGGTTAGGGTTAGGGTTAGGGTTAGGGTTAGGGTTAGGGTTAGGGTTACGGTTAGGTTTAGGTTAGG
>JAUMJL010000196.1:430000-437500 GCA_033558185.1 Dromococcyx pavoninus | reverse complement strand
GGGTTAGCGGTTGGCGTTGGCGTTGGCGTTGGGGTTAGGTTTAGGGTTAGGGTTAGGCTTAGGGTTATGTTAGGCTTAGTGTTGGGGTTAGGGTTAGGGTTAGGGTTAGGGATAGGGTTAGGGTTAGGGTTAGATTTTAGGGTTAGGGTTAGGGGTACGGTTAGGTTTAGGTTTAAGGTTAGGTTGAGGGTTAAGTTTAGGGTTAGAATCAAGGTTAGGGTTAGGGTTAGGGTTAGGGTTAGGCTTAGGCTTAGGCTTAGGCTTAGGCTTAGGTTTAGGGTTAGGGTTAGGCTTAGGGTTATGTTAGGCTTAGTGTTGGGGTTAGGGTTAGGGTTAGGGTTAGGGATAGGGTTAGGGTTAGGGTTAGGATTAGGGTTAGTGTCAGGTTAAGGGATTAGGGGTTAGGAGTTAGGGGTTAGGGTTAGGGTTAGGTGTTAGGGTTAGGGTTAGTGTTAGGGTTAGGTTTAAGGTTAGGGTCAGAGTTATGGTTAGGGTTAGGGTTAGCGTTAGGGTTAGGTTTAAGGTTAGGGTCAGAGTTAGGGTTAGGGTTAGGGTTAGGGTTAGGGTTAGGGTTAGGGTTAGGGTTAGGTTTAGGGGTTGGGGTTGGGTTAGGGTTAGGGTTAGGGTTAGGGTTAGGGTTAGGGTTAGGTTTAGGGTAAGGCTTAGGGTTAGGGTTAGGCTTAGGGTTAGGCTTAGGGTTAGGGTTAGGTTTAGGGGTTGGGGTTGGGTTTAGGGTTATGGTTAGGGTTAGGGTTAGGGTTTGGCTTATGGTTAGGCATAGGGTTAGGCTTAGGGTTAGGCTTAGGTTTAGGATTAGGATTACGGTTAGGGTTAGGGTTAGGGTAAGGGTTAAGGTTAGGGTTAGGGTTAGCTTTAGGGTTAGGGTTAGGGATAGGGTTAGGGTTAGGTTTAGGATTAGGGTTAGGGTCAGGTTAAGGGATTAGGGGTTAGGAGTTAGGGGTTAGGGTTAGGGTTAGGTTTAGGGGTAGGGTGAGGTTAGGGTTAGGGTTAGGTGTTAGGGTTAGGGTTAGTGTTAGGGTTAGGGTTAGGGTTAGGGTTAGGGTTAGGGTTAGGGTCAGAGTTAGGGTTAGGGTTAGGGTTAGGGTTAGGTTTAGGCTTAGGTTTAGGGTTAGGGTAAGGGTTAGGGTTAGGGTTAGGGTTAGGGTTAGGTTTAGGGGTTAGGTTTAGGGTTAGGGTCAGGGTAAGGGTTAGGTTTAGGGTCAGGTTTAGGGGTTAGGGTTAGTGTTAGTGTTAGGTTTAGGGTTAGTATTCGGGTTAAGGTTAGGTTTTAGTGTTAGGGTTAGGGTTAGGAGTTAGGGTTAGGGTTAGCGGTTGGCGTTGGCGTTGGGGTTAGGGTTAAAGTTAGGCTTAGGCTTAGGCTTAGGTTTAGGGGTTGGGGTTGGGTTTAGGGTTATAGTTAGGGTTAGGGTTAGGGTTTGGCTTAGGCTTAGGCTTAGGGTTAGGCTTAGGTTTAGGATTAGGATTACGGTTAGGGTTAGGGTTAGGGTAAGGGTTAAGGTTAGGGTTAGGGTTAGGGTTAGGGTTAGGGTTAGGGTTAGGGTTAGGGATAGGGTTAGGGTTAGGGTTAGGATTAGGGTTAGGGTCAGGTTAAGGGATTAGAGGTTAGGAGTTAGGGGTTAGGGTTAGGGTTAGGTTTCGGGGTAGGGTGAGGTTAGGGTTAGGGTTAGGTGTTAGGGTTAGGGTTAGTGTTAGGCTTAGGGTTAGGGTTAGGGTCAGAGTTAGGGTTAGGGTTAGGGTTAGGGTTAGGGTTAGGTTTAGGCTTAGGGTTAGGGTTAGGGTAATGGTTAGGGTTAGGGTTAGGGTCAGAGTTAGGGTTAGTGTTAGTGTTAGGGTTAGGGTTAGGGTTAGGGTCAGAGTTAGGGTTAGGGTTAGGGTTAGGATTAGGTTTAGGCTTAGGGATAGGGTTAGGGTAATGGTTAGGGTAAGGCTTAGGGTTAGGGTTAGGGTTAGGGTTAGGCTTAGGTTTAGGGGTTGGGGTTGGGTTTAGGGCTATGGTTTTGGTAAGGGTTAGGGCTTAGCGTTTGGGTTAGTGTTAGGGGTTAGGGTTAGGGTTAGGTTTAGGGGTAGGGTGAGGTTAGGGTTAGGGTTAGGTGTTAGGGCTAGGTTTAGGGTTACGGTTTAGGGTTAGGGGTAAGGTTAGTGTTAGGGTTAGGTGTCAGGGTTAGTGTTAGGGGTCAGGGTTAGGGTTAGGCTTAGGGTTAGGCTTAGGGTTAGGGTTAGGGTTAGGGTTAGGGTTAGGGTTAGGCTTAGGGTTAGGGTTAGGCTTAGGTTTAGGGTTAGGGTTAGGCTTAGGGTTAGGTTAGGCTTACGGTTGGGGTTGGGGTTAGGGTTAGGGTAAGGGTTAGGGTCAGGTTAAGGGATTAGGGTTGGGGTTATGTTTAGGTTTAGGTTTAGGGTTAGGGTTAGATTTTAGGGTTAGGGTTAGGGTTACGGTTAGGTTTAGGTTTAAGGTTAGGTTGAGGGTTAAGTTTAGGGTTAGAATCAAGGTTAGGGTTAGGGTTAGGGATAGGGTTAGGGTTAGGGTTAGGCTTAGGCTTAGGCTTTGGTTTAGGGTTAGGGTTAGGCTTAGGGTTATGTTAGGCTTAGTGTTGGGGTTAGGGTTAGGGTTAGGGTTAGGGTTAGGGTTAGGGTTAGGCTTAGGGTTAGGGTTACGGTTACGGTTACGGTTAGGTTTAGGTTAGGCTTAGGGTTGGGGTTACGGTTTGGGTTACGATTAGGGTTAGTGTTAGGGTTAGGGTTAGGGTTAGGCTTAGGTTAGGTTTAGGGTTAGGGTTAGGGTCAGGTTAAGGGGTTAGGTTTAGGGTTAGGGTTAGGGTTAGGGTTAGAGTTAGGGTTAGGGTTAGGCTTAGGGTTAAGGTTAGGCTTACGGTTGGGGTTAGGGTTAGGGTTAGGGTTAGGTTTAGGTTTAGGGGTTAGGGTTGGCGTTATGTTTAGGTTTAGGTTTAGGGTTAGGGTTATATTTTAGGGTTAGGGTTAGGGTTACGGTTAGGTTTAGGTTTAAGGTTAGGTTGAGGGTTAAGTTTAGGGTTAGAATCAGGGTTAGGTTTAGGGTTAGGGTTAGGGTTAGGCTTAGGCTTAGGCTTAGGTTTAGGGTTAGGGTTAGGCTTAGGGTTATGTTAGGCTTAGTGTTGGGGTTAGGGTTAGGGTTAGGGTTAGGGTTAGGGATAGGGTTAGGGTTAGGGTTAGGATTAGGGTTAGTGTCAGGTTAAGGGATTAGGGGTTAGGAGTTAGGGGTTAGGGTTAGGGTTAGGTGTTAGGGTTAGGGTTAGTGTTAGGGTTAGGTTTAAGGTTAGGGTCAGAGTTATGTTTAGGGTTAGGGTTAGGGTTAGGGTTAGGTTTAAGGTTAGGGTCAGAGTTAGGGTTAGGGTTAGGGTTAGGGTTAGGGTTAGGGTTAGGGTTAGGGTTAGGGTTAGGTTTAGGGGTTGGGGTTGGGTTAGGGTTAGGGTTAGGGTTAGGTTTAGGGTAAGGCTTAGGGTTAGGGTTAGGCTTAGGGTTAGGCTTAGGGTTAGGGTTAGGTTTAGGGGTTGGGGTTGGGTTTTGGGTTATGGTTAGGGTTAGGGTTAGGGTTTGGCTTATGGTTAGGCATAGGGTTAGGCTTAGGGTTAGGCTTAGGTTTAGGATTAGGATTACGGTTAGGGTTAGGGTTAGGGTAAGGGTTAAGGTTAGGGTTAGGGTTAGCTTTAGGGTTAGGGTTAGGGATAGGGTTAGGGTTAGGGTCAGGGTAAGGGCTAGGTTTAGGGTCAGGTTTAGGGGTTAGGGTTAGTGTTAGTGTTAGGTTTAAGGTTAGGGTCAGAGTTATGGTTAGGGTTAGGGTTAGGTTTAGGGTTAGGTTTACGCTTAGTTTTAGGTTTAGGGTTAGGGTTAGGGTTAGGGTTAGGCTTAGGGTTAGGGTTAGGCTTAGGGTTAGGGTTAGGGGTTGGGGTTAGCCTTTAGGTTTATGGTTAGGGTTAGTGTTAGGGTTAGGTTTTTGCATTAGGGTTATGGTTAGGGTTGGGGGTAGTGTTTAGGGTTAGGGTTAGTGTTAGGATTAGGGGTTGAGTTAGGGTTAGGATTTAGGATAAGTGTTAAGTTTAGGTTTAGGGATAGGGTTAGGGTTAGGGTTAGGTTTAGGGGTTAGGTTTAGGGTTAGGGTCAGGGTAAGGGTTAGGTTTAGGGTCAGGTTTAGGGGTTAGGGTTAGTGTTAGTGTTAGGTTTAGGGTTAGTATTCGGGTTAGGGTTAGGTTTTAGTGTTAGGGTTAGGGTTAGGAGTTAGGGTTAGGGTTAGCGGTTGGCGTTGGTGTTGGGGTTATGGTTAGGGTTAGGCTTAGGCTTAGGCTTAGGTTTAGGGGTTGGGGTTGGGTTTAGGGTTATGGTTAGGGTTAGGGTTAGGGTTTGGCTTAGGCTTAGGCTTAGGGTTAGGCTTAGGTTTAGGATTAGGATTACGGTTAGGGTTAGGGTTAGGGTAAGGGTTAAGGTTAGGGTTAGGGTTAGGGTTAGGGTTAGGGTTAGGGTTAGGGTTAGGGTTAGGGTTAGGGTTAGGGTTAGGATTAGGGTTAGGGTCAGGTTAAGGGATTAGAGGTTAGGAGTTAGGGGTTAGGGTTAGGGTTAGGTTTCGGGGTAGGGTGAGGTTAGGGTTAGGGTTAGGTGTTAGGGTTAGGGTTAGTGTTAGGCTTAGGGTTAGGGTTAGGGTCAGAGTTAGGGTTAGGGTTAGGGTTAGGGTTAGGTTTAGGCTTAGGGTTAGGGTTAGGGTAATGGTTAGGGTTAGGGTTAGGGTCAGAGTTAGGGTTAGTGTTAGGGTTAGGGTTAGGGTTAGGGTTAGGGTTAGGGTCAGAGTTAGGGTTAGGGTTAGGGTTAGGATTAGGTTTAGGCTTAGGGTTAGGGTTAGGGTTAGGGTTAGCGTTAGGCTTAGGTTTAGGGGTTGGGGTTGGGTTTAGGGCTATGGTTTTGGTAAGGGTTAGGGCTTAGCGTTTGGGTTAGTGTTAGGGGTTAGGGTTAGGGTTATGTTTAGGGGTAGGGTGAGGTTAGGGTTAGGGTTAGGTGTTAGGGCTAGGTTTAGGGTTACGGTTTAGGGTTAGGGGTAAGGTTAGTGTTAGGGTTAGGTGTCAGGGTTAGTGTTAGGGGTCAGGGTTAGGGTTAGGCTTAGGGTTAGGCTTAGGGTTAGGGTTAGGGTTAGGGTTAGGGTTAGGGTTAGGCTTAGGGTTAGGGTTAGGCTTAGGTTTAGGGTTAGGGTTAGGCTTAGGGTTAGGTTAGGCTTACGGTTGGGGTTGGGGTTAGGGTTAGGGTAAGGGTTAGGGTCAGGTTAAGGGATTAGGGTTGGGGTTATGTTTAGGTTTAGGTTTAGGTTTAGGGTTAGATTTTAGGGTTAGGGTTAGGGTTACGGTTAGGTTTAGGTTTAAGGTTAGGTTGAGGGTTAAGTTTAGGGTTAGAATCAGGGTTAGGGTTAGGGTTAGGGTTAGGGTTAGGGTTAGGGTTAGGGTTAGGGTTAGGCTTAGGCTTAGGCTTAGGTTTAGGGTTAGGGTTAGGCTTAGGGTTATGTTAGGCTTAGTATTGGGGTTAGGGTTAGGGTTAGGGTTAGGGTTACGGTTAGGGTTAGGGTTAGGGTTAGGGTTAGGGTTAGGGTTAGGTTTAGGGGTTAGGGTTGGCGTTATGTTTAGGTTTAGGTTTAGGGTTAGCGTTATATTTTAGGGTTAGGGTTAGGGTTAGGGTTAGGGTTACGGTTAGGTTTAGCTTTAAGGTTAGGTTGAGGGTTAAGTTTAGGGTTAGAATCAGGGTTAGGGTTAGGGTTAGGGTTAGGGTTAGGGTTAGGCTTAGGCTTAGGCTTAGGTTTAGGGTTAGGGTTAGGCTTAGGGTTATGTTAGGCTTAGTGTTGGGGTTAGGGTTAGGGTTAGGGTTACGGTTAGGTTTAGGTTAGGCTTAGGGTTGGGGTTACGGTTTGGTTTAGGATTAGGGTTAGGTTTAGGGTTAGGGTTAGGGTTAGGTTTAGGCTTAGGTTAGGTTTAGGGTTAGGGTTAGGGTCAGGTTAAGGGGTTAGGTTTAGGGTTAGGGTTATGGTTACGGTTAGGGTTAGGGTTAGGGTTAGGGTTAGGGTTATGGTTACGGTTAGGGTTAGGCTTACGGTTGGGGTTAGGATTAGGGTTAGGGTTAGGGTTAGGTTTAGGGGTTAGGGTTGGCGTTATGTTTAGGTTTAGGTTTAGGGTTAGGGTTATATTTTAGGGTTAGGGTTAGGGTTAGGGTTACGGTTAGGTTTAGGTTTAAGGTTAGGTTGAGGGTTAAGTTTAGGGTTAGAATCAGGGTTAGGTTTAGAGTTAGGGTTAGGGTTAGGGTTAGGGTTAGGCTTAGGCTTAGGCTTAGGTTTAGGGTTAGGGTTAGGCTTAGGGTTATGTTAGGCTTAGTGTTGGGGTTAGGGTTAGGGTTAGGGTTAGGGTTAGGGTTAGGGTTAGGGTTAGGGTTAGGGTTAGGGTTAGGGTTACGGTTAGGTTTAGGTTAGGCTTAGGGTTGGGGTTACGGTTTGGCTTAGGATTAGGGTTAGGCTTACGGTTGGGGTTAGGGTTAGGGTTAGGGTCAGGTTAAGGGATTAGGGTTGGGGTTATGTTTAGGTTTAGGTTAAGGGTTAGGGTTAGATGTTAGGGTTAGGGTTAGGGTTACGGTTAGGTTTAGGTTTAAGGTTAGGTTGAGGGTTAAGTTTAGGGTTAGAATCAAGGTTAGGGTTAGGGTTAGGGTTAGGGTTAGGGTTAGGGTTAGGGTTAGGGTTAGGGTTAGGGTTAGGTTTAGGGGTTAGGGTTGGCGTTATGTTTAGGTTTAGGTTTAGGCTTAGGGTTATATTTTAGGGTTAGGGTTAGGGTTAGGGTTACGGTTAGGTTTAGGTTTAAGGTTAGGTTGAGGGTTAAGTTTAGGGTTAGAATCAGGGTTAGGTTTAGGGTTAGGGTTAGGGTTAGGCTTAGGCTTAGGCTTAGGTTTAGGGTTAGGGTTAGGCTTAGGGTTATGTTAGGCTTAGTATTGGGGTTAGGGTTAGGGTTAGGGTTAGCGTTAGGGTTAGGGTTAGGGTTAGGGTTAGGGTTACGGTTAGGGTTAGGGTTAGGGTTAGGGTTAGGGTCAGGTTAAGGGGTTAGGGTTACGGTTAGGGTTAGGGTTAGGGTTAGGGTTAGGGTTAGGGTTAGGGTTAGGGTTAGGGTTAGGTTTAGGTTTAGGGGTTAGGGTTGGCGTTATGTTTAGGTTTAGGTTTAGGGTTAGCGTTATATTTTAGGGTTAAGGTTAGGGTTAGGGTTAGGGTTACGGTTAGGTTTAGCTTTAAGGTTAGGTTGAGGGTTAAGTTTAGGGTTAGAATCAGGGTTAGGTTTAGGGTTAGGGTTAGGGTTAGGCTTAGGCTTAGGCTTAGGTTTAGGGTTAGGGTTAGGCTTAGGGTTATGTTAGGCTTAGTGTTGGGGTTAGGGTTAGGGTTAGGGTTACGGTTAGGTTTAGGTTAGGCTTAGGGTTGGGGTTACGGTTTGGTTTAGGATTAGG
>JAUMJL010000196.1:417500-422500 GCA_033558185.1 Dromococcyx pavoninus | reverse complement strand
TTAGGGTTAGAATCAAGGTTAGGGTTAGGGTTAGGGTTAGGGTTAGGGTTAGGGTTAGGGTTAGGGATAGGGTTAGGGTTAGGGTTAGGATTAGGGTTAGGGTCAGGTTAAGGGATTAGGGGTTAGGAGTTAGGGGTTAGGGTTAGGGTTAGGTTTAGGGGTAGGGTGAGGTTAGGGTTAGGGTTAGGTGTTAGGGTTAGGGTTAGTGTTAGGGTCAGAGTTAGGGTCAGAGTTAGGGTTAGGGTTAGGGTTAGGGTTAGGGTTACGGTTAGGTTTAGGTTAGGCTTAGGGTTGGGGTTACGGTTTGGGTTAGGATTAGGGTTAGTGTTAGGGTTAGGGTTAGGCTTAGGTTAGGTTTAGGGTTAGGGTTAGGGTCAGGTTAAGGGGTTAGGTTTAGGTTTAGGGTTAGGGTTAGGGTTATGGTTAGGGTTAGGGTTAGGGTTAGGGTTAGGGTTAGGGTTAGGGTTAGGGTTAGGGTTAAGGTTAGGCTTACGGTTGGGGTTAGGGTTAGGGTTAGGGTTAGGTTTAGGTTTAGGGGTTATGGTTGGCGTTATGTTTAGGTTTAGGTTTAGGGTTAGGGTTATATTTTAGGGTTAGGGTTAGGGTTAGGGTTACGGTTAGGTTTAGGTTTAAGGTTAGGTTGAGGGTTAAGTTTAGGGTAAGAATCAGGGTTAGGTTTAGGGTTAGGGTTAGGGTTAGGCTTAGGCTTAGGCTTAGGTTTAGGGTTAGGGTTGGGGTTACGGTTTGGTTTAGGATTAGGGTTAGGGTTAGGGTTAGGGTTAGGGTTAGGGTTAGGGTTAGGGTTAGGGTTAGGGTTAGGCTTAGGTTAGGTTTAGGGTTAGGGTTAGGGTCAGGTTAAGGGGTTAGGTTTAGGGTTAGGGTTAGGCTTACGGTTAGGGTTAGGGTTAGGGTTAGGGTTAGGGTTAGGGTTAGGGTTAGGGTTAGGGGTTAGGGTTAGGGTTAGGGTTAGGGTTAGGGTTAGGGTTAGGGTTAGGGTTAAGGTTAGGGTAAGGGTTAGGTTTAGGGTTAGTGTCCGGGTTAGGGTTACGGTTCGGGTCAGGGTTAGGGTTACGGTTCGGGTTAGGTTTAGGGTTAGGCTTAGGGTTACGGTTAGACTTAGTGTTAGGCTTAGGTTTAGGGGTTTGGGGTTGGGTTTAGGGTTATGGTTAGGGTTAGGGTTTAGCGTTAGGGCAATGGTTACGGTTGGGGTTAGGTTTAGGGTTTAGGGTTAGGGTTAGGGTTGGTGTTTTGGTTAGGGTTAGGGTTAGGGTCAGAGTTAGGTTTAGGCTTAGGGTTAGGGTTAGGGTTAGGGTTAGGGTTAGGTTTAGGATTAGGTTTAGGGTTAGGGTTAGGTTTAGGCTTAGGGGTTGGGGTTAGAGTTTAGGGTTATGGTTAGGGTTAGGGTTAGGGTTTAGCGTTAGGGTTATGGTTAGGGTTGGGGTTAGTGTTTAGGGTTAGTGTTAGGATTAAGGGTTGAATTAGGGTTAGGGTTTAGGGTAAGTGTTAGGTTTAGGTTTAGATTTAGGGTTAGGGTTAGGGTTAGGTTTAGGGGTTAGGGTTAGGGTTAGGGTGAGGTTTAGGGGTTAGTGTTAGTGTTAGTCTTAGGGTTAGTATTCGGGTTAGGGTTAGGTTTTAGTGTTAGGGTTAGGGTTAGGGTTAGGGTTAGGGTTAGGGTTAGGGTTAGGGTTACGGCGAGGGTATAAGTTAGGATTAGGGGTTAGTGTTAGGGTTGGGCGTTGAGTTAGGGTTAGGGTTTAGGGTAATGGTTAGGGTTAGGTTTAGACTTAGGGTTAGGTGTCAGGGTTAGTGTTAGCGGTCAGGGTTAGTGTTAGTGTTAGGGTCAGGTTTAGGGGTTAGGGGTAGGGGTAGGTTTATGGTTATGGTTAGGGCTAGGATTAGGGTTAGGGTTAGGTGTTAGGGTTAGTGTTAGGGGTCAGGGTTAGTGTTAGGGATAGGGTCATATTTAGGGGTTAGATGTAGGGTTAGGGTTAGGGTGAGGGTTAGGGTTCAGATTAGGGTTAGAGTTAGGGTTAGGGTTAGGTTAGGGTTAGGGTTAGGTGTAGGGGTTGAGGTTGAGGTTAGTGTTAGGTGTTAGGGTTAGGTTGAGGGTAAGGGTTAGGTTTAGGGTTATGGTTAGGTTTAGGGTTAGGTTTCGGATTAGTGTTAGGGTTAGGGTTAGGGTTAGGGTTAGGGTTTAGGGTTAGGGTTAGGGTTAGGGTTAGGGTTAGGGTTAGGGTTAGGGTTAAGTTTAGGGTTAGGGTTAGGGTTAGGTTTAGGGTTAGGGTTAGGGTTATGGTTATGGTTAGGGCTATGGTTAGGGTTAGGTTTAGGTGCCAGGGTTAGTGTTAGGGGTCAGGGTTAGTGTTAGGGATAGCGTCAGGTTTAGGGGTTAGAGTTAGGGTTAGTGTTAGGTTTAGGTGTTAGGGTTAGGGTGAGGGTAAGGGTTAGGTTTAGTGTTAGGGTTAGCTTTAGGTATAGGTTTCGGTTTAGGGTTAGGGTTAGGGTTAGGGTTAGGGTTGTGTTTAGGGGTAGGTTTAGGGTTAGAGTTAGGGTTAGGGTTAGGAGTTGGGGTTGGGGTTAGGGTTAGGGTTAGGCTAAGGTTTAGGGTAAGGCCTAGGTTTAGGGGTTGGGGTTGGGTTTAGGGTTATGATTAGAGTTACGGTTAGGGTTTAGGGTTAGGGTTAGTGTTAGGGGTTAGCGTTGGGGTTAGAGTTAGGGTTAGAGTTAGGTTTAGGGTTAGCGTTAGGTTTAGGGCAAGGGTTAGGTTTAGGGTTAGGGTTAGGGTTGGGTTTAGGGTTACGGCTTAGGGTTAGGGTTAGGAATAGGTTTAGTGTTAGGGTTAGGGTTGGGATTAGGGTTTAGGGTTATGGTTAGGGTTACCTTTAGGGTTTAGGCTTAGGGATTAGGGTTAGGTTTAGTTTTAGGGATAGGGTGAGTTTCAGCGTTAGGGTTAGGGTTAGAGTGAAGGTTGGGTTTAGGGTAAGGGTTAGGGTTAGGGTTAGTGTTAGGGTTAGGGTTAGGGTTAGGGTTAATGTTAGGATTAGGATTAGGGTTAGGGTTAGGGTTAGGGTTAGGGTTAGGGTTAGGGTTAAGGTTAGGGTTAAGGTTTAGGTTTAGGGGTTGGGGTTGGGGTTAGGGTTTAGGTTTAGGGTTAGGGTTAGGGTTAGGGTTAGGGATATGGTTAGAGTTAGGGTTAGCATTAGGGTTAGGTTTAGGGTTAGGGTTAAGTTTAGGGTTAGGGTTTACTTGCTAGGGTTAGGGTTAGGGTTAGGGGTTGGGATTGGGGTTAGGGTTAGGGTTGAGGTTAGGGTTAGGGTTAGGGTTTGGCTTAGGCTTAGGCTTAGGCTTAGGGTTAGGGTTAGGGTTAGGGTTATGGTTAGGGTTAGGGTTAAGTTTAGGGTTAGGGTTAGGGTTAGGGTCAGTTTTAGGGGTTAGGGGTCAGGTTTGGGGTTAGTTTTAGGGATAGGGTGAGTTCACCGCTAGAGTTAGGGTTAGGGTTAGGGGTTAGGGGTTAGGGTTAGGTTTAGGGTTAGTGTTAGCGTTAGGTTTCGGGTTGGGTTTAGGGTACGTGTTAGGGTTAGTGTTAGTGTTAGGTTTAGGGTTAGGGTTAGGGTTAGGGTTAGGGTTAGGGTTAGGGCTATGGTTAGGGTTAGGTTTAGGTGCCAGGGTTAGTGTTAGGGGTCAGGGTTAGTGTTAGGGATAGCGTCAGGTTTAAGGGTTAGAGTTAGGGTGAGGGTTAGGCATCGCGTTAGGGTTAGGGTTAGGGTTAGGTGTAGGGGTTAGGGTTAGGGTTAGTGTTAGGTTTAGGGGTTAGGGTGAGGGTAAGGGTTAGGTTTAGGTTCAGGGTTAGGTTTAGGGTTAGGGTTAGATTTAGGTTTAGGTTTCGGGTTAGGGTTAGGGTTAGGGTTAGGGTTGGGTTTAGGGGTAGGTTTAGGCTTAGGGTTAGGTTTAGGGCAAGGGTTAGGTTTAGGGTTAGGGTTAGGGTTAGGTTTAGGGTTTGGGGTTGGGTTTAGGGTTATGGTTAGAGTTACGGTTAGGGTTTAGGGTTAGGGTTAGTGTTAGGGGTTAGCGTTGGGGTTAGGGTTAGGGTTAGGGTTAGGGTTAGGTTTTGGGTTAGGGTTAGGTTTAGGGCAAGGGTTAAGTTTAAGGTTAGGGTTAGGGTTGGGTTTAGGTTTAGGGCTTAGGGTTAGGGTTAGGAATAGGGTTAGGGTTAGGGTTAGGGTTGGGATTAGGGTTTAGGGTTATGGTGTAGGGTTACCTTTAGGGTTTAGGGTTAGGGATTAGGGTGAGGGTTAATTTTAGGGATAGGGTGAGGTTCAGCGTTAGGGTTAGGGTTAGAGTTAAGGTTGGGTTTAGGGTAAGGGTTAGTGTTAGGGTTAGGTTTAGGGTTAGGGTTAGGGTTAGGGTTAGGATTAGGATAAGGATTAGGGTTAGGGTTAGGGTTAGGGTTAGGGTTTAGGGTTAGGGGTTGGGGTTTCGGTTAGGGTTTAGGGTTAGGTTTAGGGTTAGGGTTAGGGTTAGGGTTAGGTTTAGGTTTAGGGGTTAGGTTTAGGGTTAGGGTTAGGAGTTAGGGTTAGGGTTAGCGGTTGGCGTTGGCGTTGGGGTTAGGGTTAGGCTTAGGTTTAGGGGTTGGGGTTGGGTTTAGGGTTATGGTTTTGATAAGTGTTAGGGCTTAGAGTTTGGGTTAGTGTTAGGGGTTAGGTTTGGGGTTAGGGTTAGTGTTAGGGTTGAGGTTAAGTTTGGGTATAGGGTTAGGGTTCGGCGTTAGGGTTAGTGTTAGTGGTCAGGGTTAGTGTCAGGGTTAGGGTCGGATTTAGAGGTTAGGGGAAGGTTTAGGGTTATGGTTATGGTTAAGGTTAGGGTTACGGTTATGGTTAGGATTAGCGGTAAGTTTTAGGGTTAGGGTTAGGGTTAGGGTTAGGGTTAGGGTTAGGGTTAGGTTTGGGGTTAGGGTTAGGGTTAGCGTTAGCGTTAGGATTAGGGTGAGGGTAAGAGTTAGG
>JAUMJL010000196.1:385000-415000 GCA_033558185.1 Dromococcyx pavoninus | reverse complement strand
GGGTTAGGTTTAGGGTTAGTGGTTAGGGTTGGGTTTATGGTTAGGGTTAGGGTTAAGGTTAGGGTTTGGGGTTGGGGTTAGTGTTAGGGTAAGGGTTTAGGGTTAGTGTAATGGTTAGTTTTAGGGTTAGGGTTAGGTGTTAGGGTTAGGGTTAGGGGTAGGGTGAGGTTAGGGTTCGGGTAAGGGTTAGGGTTTAGGGTTAGGGTTAGTGTTAGGGTTGAGTTTATGGTTAGGGTTAGTGTTAGGTTTAGCGTTAGAGTTAGGGTTAGGGTTAGGGGTAGGGTTAGGATTCGGGTTAGGGTTACGTTTTAGGGTTAGGGTTAGGTTTAGGGGTTGGTGTTGGGGTTAGTGTTACGGTTAGTGTTAGGCTTAGGGTTTAGGGTTAGGGTTAGGGTCAAGTTTAGGTTTAGAGTTAGGGTTAGGGTCAGGTTTAAGGGTTAGGGGTTAGTGGTCATAGTTAGGGTTAGGGTTAAGGTTAAGGTTCGGGTTAGGGTTGGGTTTTAGGGATAGGGTTAGGGTTTGGCTTAGGTTTAGGGGTCGGGGGGTGGGTTTAGGGTTACGGTTAGGGTTAGGTTTAGGGTTTAGGGTTAGGGTTAGTGTTAGGGGTTAGGGTTGGGTTTAGGGTTAGAGTTAGGGTTAGGTTTAGCGTTAGAGTTAGGGTTAGGGTTAGGGGTAGGGTTAGGATTCGGGTTAGGGTTACGTTTTAGGGTTAGGGTTAGGTTTAGGGGTTGGTGTTGGGGTTAGTGTTACGGTTAGTGTTAGGCTTAGGGTTTAGGGTTAGGGTTAGGGTCAAGTTTAGGTTTAGAGTTAGGGTTAGGGTCAGGTTTAAGGGTTAGGGGTTAGTGGTCATAGTTAGGGTTAGGGTTAAGGTTAAGGTTCGGGTTAGGGTTGGGTTTTAGGGATAGGGTTAGGGTTTGGCTTAGGTTTAGGGGTCAGGGGTTGGGTTTAGGGTTACGGTTAGGGTTAGGTTTAGGGTTTAGGGTTAGGGTTAGTGTTAGGGGTTAGGGTTGGGTTTAGGGTTAGAGTTAGGGTTAGGCTTAGGGTTAAGTTTAGGGGTCAGAGGTTAGGGGTCAGAGTTAGGGTTAGGTTTATGGGTAGGATGAGGTTAGGGTTAGGGTTAGTGTTAGGTGTTAGGGTTAGGGTTAGGGTGAGGGTTAGCGTTAGGTTTAGGGTTAGGTTTAGGGTTAGGGTTAGACTCTAGGTTTAGGGGTTGGGTTTGGCTTTAGGGTTATGGTCAGGGTTAGGGTTTAGGGTTAGGGTTAGTGTTAGTGGTAAGGTTTGTGTTTAGGATTAGGGTTAGGGTAAGGGTAAGGGTAAGGGGTTGGGGTTGGGGTTAGGGTTAGGGTTAGGGTTAGGGTTAGGGCTAGGGTGAGGTTAGGGTTAGCGTAAGGGTTAGGGATTGGGGTTCAGGTTAGGGTTAGTGTGAGGTTAGGGTTAGGGTTAGGGTTAGGGTTAGGGTTAGGGTTAGGGTTAGGGTTAGGGTTAGGGTTAGGGTTAGGGGTAGGGTTAGGGGTAGGGTTAAGGTTAGGGGTAGGGGTAGCGGTAGGGGTAGGGGTAGGGTGAGGTTAGGATTAGGGTTAGGGTTTAGGTTTAGGGTTAGTGTTAGGGTAGAGTTTAGGGTTAGGGTTAGTGTTAGGGTTAGGGTTAGGGTTAGGCTTAGGTTTAGGGGTTGGATTTGGGGTTAGGCTTGCGGTTAGGGTTAGGTTTAGGGTTTAGGTTAGTGTTAGGGGTTAGGGTTGCTTTTAGGTTTAGGGTTAGGTTTAGGGTCAGGGTTAGGGTTAGGGGTTGGTGTTTGGGTTATGTTTAGGGATAGGGTTTAGGGTTGGGTTTGGTGTTAGTGTTAGGGTTAGGGTTAGGGTTAGGGTTAAGGTTAGGGTTAGGGTTAAGTTTAGGTTTAGAGTTAGGGTTAGTGTTAGTGGTTAGGATTGTGTTTAGGGTTAGGGTTAGGGTTAGGGTTAGGGTTAGGGTTAGGGTTAGGGTTTAGTGTTGGGGCTGCTGTTAGGGTTAGGGTTAGGGTTAGGGTTAATTTTAGTTTTAGAGTTAGGTTTAGGATCATTTAGGGGTTAGGGGTTATGGGTTATGGTTAGGGTTAGGGTTTAGTGTTAGGGTTAGTGTTAGCGGTTAGGGTTGGGTTTAGGGTTAGGGTTAGGGTTAGGGGTAGGGTTAGGGTTAGTTTTAAGTTTAGGGTTAGAGTTAGGGTTAGGGTCAGGTTTAGGGGATAGGGGTTAGGGGTTAGAGTTAGGGTTAGGTTTAGGGGAAGGGTGAGTTTAGGTATAGGGTTAGGGTTAGGTGTTAGGGTTAGGGTTTGGGGTATGGTGAGGTTAGTGTTAGTGTTAGGGTTAGGGGTAGGGTGAGGTTAGGGTTCGGGTAATGGTTTAGGGGTAGGGTTAGTGTTAGGGTTGAGTTTAGGGTTAGGGTTAGTGTTAGGTTTAGCGGTAGGGTTAGGGTTAGGGTTAGGGTTAGGTTTAGGGTTAGGGTTAGGGGTGGGGTTAGGCTTAGGTTTAGGGGTTGGGGTTGGGTTTAGGGTTACGGTTAGGGTTAGGTTTAGGGTTTAGAGTTAGGGTTAGTGTTAGGGGTTAGGGTTGGGTTTAGGGTTAGAGTTAGGGTTAGGCTTAGGGTTAAGTTTTGGGGTCACGGGTTAGGGGTCAGAGTTAGGGTTAGGTTTATGGGTAGGGTGAGGTTAGGGTTAGGGTTAGCGTTAGGTGTTAGGGTTAGGGTTAGGGTGAGTGTTAGCATTAGGTTTAGGGTTAGGTTTAGGGTTACGCTCTAGGTTTAGGGGTTGGGTTGGGTCTAGGGTTATGGTTAGGGTTAGGGCTTAGGGTTAGGGTTAGTGTTAGTGGATAGGTTTGTGTTTAGGGTTAGGGTTAGGGTCAGGTTTAGGGGTTAGGAGATAGGGGTTAGGGTAAGGATTAGGGCTGGGGTTAGGGTTGGGTCTTAAGGTTAGGGTTAGGGTGAGAGTAAGTGTTAGGTTTAGGGTTAGGGTTATGTTTAGGGTTAGGGTTAGTGTTAGGGTTAGGTTTAGTGTTAGGGTTAGGGTTAGGGTTAGGGTTTTGGTTAGGGTTGGGTTAGGTTTAGGGTAAGGGTTAGGTTTAGGGTTAGGGTTAGGGTTAGTGTTAGGGTTAGGGTTAGTGTTAGTGTTTAGGGTTAGGGTTAGGGTTAAGAGTAGGGTTAGGGTTAGGGGTAGGGATGGGGTTAGGGTTCGAATTAGGGTTAGGGTAAGGGTTAGGTTTAGGGTTAGAGTCAGGGTTAGGGTTAGGGTTAGAGTAAGGGTTAGGTTTAGGTTTAGGGTTAGAGTTAGGGTTAGTGTTAGTGTTAGGGTTAGGGTTAGAGTTAGGGTTAGTGTTAGGGTTAGGGTTAGAGTTAGGGTTAGGGTTAGGGTTAGGGTTAGGGTTTAGTGTTGGGGTTGCTGTTAGGGTTAGGGTTAGGGTTAGTTTAGGTTTAGAGTTAGGGTTAGGACCAGGTTTAGGGGTTAGGGGTTATGGGTCAGAGTTAGGGTTAGATTTAGGGGTAGGGTGAGATTAGGGTTAGGGTTAGCGTTAGGTGTTGCGGTTAGGGTGAGGGTAAGGGTTAGGTTTAGGGTAAGGGTTATGGTTAGGGTTAGGGATTAGTGTTAGTGTTAGTGTTAGTGGTTAGGGTTGGGTTTAGGGTTAGTGTTAGGGTTAGGGGTAGAGTTAGGGTTAGGGGTAGGGTTAGGGGTAGGGGTAGGGAGAGGGTTAGGGTTAGGGTTAGGGTTGGGTTTAGGGTTAGGGTTAGTGTTAGGGTTAGGGTTAGGGTTTTGGTTAGGTTTGGTTAGGTTTAGGGTAAGGGTTAGATTTAGGGTAAGGGTTAGGTTTAGGTTTAGGGTTTAGGGTTACGGTTAGTGGTAGGGGTTAGGGTTGGTTTTAGGGTTACTGTTAGGGTTCGGGTTAGGGTTGATTTTTAGGGTTAGGGTTAGGGTTAGGATTAGGTTTAGGGGTTGGGGTTGGGTTTAGGGTTACGGTTAGGGTTAGGTTAAGGGTTTAGGGTTAGGGTTAGTGTTAGGGGTTAGGGTTGGGTTTAGGGTTAGAGTTAGGGTTAGGCTTAAGGTTAAGTTTAGGGGTCAGGGGTTAGGGGTCAGAGTTAGGGTTAGGTTTATGGGTAGGGTGAGGTTAGGGTTAGGGTTAGTGTTAGGTGTTAGGGTTAGGGTTAGGGTGAGGGTTAGCGTTAGGTTTAGGGTTAGGTTTAGAGTTAGGGTTAGACTCTAGGTTTAGGGGTTGGGTTTGGGTTTAGTGTTATGGTCAGGGTTAGGGTTTAGGGTTAGGGTTAGTGTTAGTGGTTAGGTTTGTGTTTAGGGTTAGGGTTAGGGTAAGGGTTAGGGGTTGGGGTTGGGATTAAGGTTAGGGTTAGGGCTAGGGTGAGGTTAGGGTTAGGGTAAGGGTTAGGGATTGGGGTTGCGGTTAGGGTTAGGGTTAGTGTGAGGTTAGGGTTAGGGTTCGGGTTAGGGTTAGGGGTAGGGTTAGGGTTAGGGTTAGGGGTAGGGGTAGCGGTAGGGGTAGGGGTAGGGTGAGGTTAGGATTAGGGTTAGGGTTTTGGTTAAGGTTGGGTTAGGTTTAGGTTAAGGGCTAGGTTTAGGGTTAGGGTTAGGGTTAGTGTTAGTGTTTAGGGTTAGGGTAAGTGTTAGGGGTAGGGTTAGGGTTAGAATTAGGGTTAAGGTAAGGGTTAGGTTTAGGGTTAGGATCAGGGTTAGGGTTAGGTTTAGGGTTAGAGTAAGGGTTAGGGTTAGGGTCAGGGTTTAGTGTTAGGGTTAGTGTTAGTGGTTAGGGTTGGGTTTAGGGTTAGGGTTAGTGTTAGGGGTTGGGTTAGGGTTAGTTTTAAGTTTAGGGTTAGAGTTAGGGTTAGGGTCAGGATTAGGGGATAGGGGTTAGGGGTTAGAGTTAGGGTTAGGTTTAGGGGAAGGGTGAGGTTAGGGTTAGGGATAGCGTTAGGTGTTAGGATTAGGGTTAGGGTTGGGTTTAGGGTTAGGATTAAGATTAGGGTTAGCTTTAGGGTTAGGTTTAGGGTTTAGGTTAGTGTTAGGGTTTAGGGTTGCTTTTAGGTTTAGGGTTAGGGTTAGGGTTAGGGGTTGGGGTAGGGTTACGGGTAGGGGTAGGGTGAGGGTTAGGGTTAGGGTTGGGTTTAGGGTTAGGGTTAGTGTTAGAGTTAGGGTTAGGGTTTTGGTTAGGTTTGGGTTAGGTTTAGGGTAAAGGCTAGGGTTAGGGTTAGGGTTAGGGTTAGGGTTAGGGTTAGGGGTTAGGGTTAGGGTTAGGGTTAGGGTTAGGGTTAGGGTTAGGGTTTAGTGTTGGGGATGATGTTAGGGTTAGGGTTAGGGTTAAGTTTAGGTTTAGAGTTAGGTTTAGGATAAGGTTTAGGGGTTAGGGGTTATGGGTCAGAGTTAGGGTTAGGTTTAGTGGTAGGGTGAGATTAGGGTTAGGGTAAGCGTTAGGTTTTACGGTTAGGGTGAGGGTAAGGGTTAGGTTTAGGGTTAGGGTTAGGGTTAAGGTTAGGGTTAGTGTTGGGTTTAGGGTTAGTGTTAGGGTTATGGTTAGGGTTAGGGTTTAGTGTTAGGGTTAGTGTTAGTGGTTAGGGTTGGGTTTAGGGTTAGGGTTAGGGTTAGGGGTTGGGTTAGGGTTAGTTTTAAGTTTAGGGTTAGAGTTAGGGTTAGGGTCAGGATTAGGGGATAGGGGTTAGGGGTTAGAGTTAGGGTTAGGTTTAGGGGAAGGGTGAGGTTAGGGTTAGGGATAGCGTTAGGTGTTAGGATTAGGGTTAGGGTTGGGTTTAGGGTTAGGATTAAGATTAGGGTTAGGTTTAGGGTTAGGTTTAGGGTTTAGGTTAGTGTTAGGGGTTAGGGTTGCTTTTACGTTTAGATTTAGGGTTAGGGTTAGGGTTAGGGTTAGGGTTAGGGTTAGGGTTAGGGTTAGGGGTTGGAGTTGGGTAGGATTAGGGCTAGGGTTTAGGGTTGGGGTTGGTGTTAGTGTTAGGGTTAGGGTGAGGGTTAGCGTTAGGTTTAGTGTTAGGTTTAGGGTTAGGTTTAGGGTTAGGGTTAGGCTCTAGGTTTAGGGGTTAGGGCTGGGTTTAGGGTTATGGTCAGGGTTAGGGTTTAGGGTTAGGGTTAGTGTTAGTGGTTAGGTTTGTGTTTAGGGTTAGGGTTAGGGGTTGGGGTTGGGGTTAGGGTTAGGGTTAGGGCTAGGGTGAGGTTAGGGTTAGTGTTAGGGTTAGGGTTAGGGTTAGGGTTAGGGTAAGGGTTAGGGATTGGGGTTGGGGTTAGGGTTAGGGTTAGGGTTAGGGTTAGGATTAGGGTTAGGGTTAGGGTTAGGGGTAGGGTTTGGGTTAGGGGTAGGGGTAGCAGTAGGTGTAGGGGTAGGGTGAGGTTAGGATTAGGGTTAGGGTTAGGGTTTAGGTTTAGGGTTAGTATTAGGGTAGAGTTTAGAGTTAGGGTTAGTGTTAGGGTTAGGGTTAGGGTTAGGCTTAGGTTTAGGGGTTGGATTAGGGGTTAGGCTTGCGGTTAGGGTTAGGTTTAGGTTTTAGGTTAGTGTTAGGGGTTAGGGTTGCTTTTAGGTTTAGGGTTAGGGTTAGGGTTAGGGTTAGGGTTAGGGTTAGGGGTTGGGGTTGGGGTTAGGTTTAGGGATAGGGTTTAGGGTTGGGGTTGGTGTTAGTGTTAGGGTTAGGGTTAAGGTTAGGCTTAGGGTTAGGGTTAGGGTTAAGTTTAGGTTTAGATTTAGGGTTAGTGTTAGGGGTCTGGGTTAGTGTTAGGCTTAGGGACAGGTTTAAGGTGTTAGGGGTTAGGGGTTAGGAGTTAGGGTAAGGGTTAGGGGTAGGGTTAGGGTTATGTTTACGGTTAGGGTTAGGTTTGGGTTAGGTTTAGGGTTCGGGTAAGGATTAGGTTTAGGGTTAGTGTTAGAGTTAGGGTTAGTGTAAGTGTTTAGGGTTAGGGTTAGGGTTAGGGTTAGGGTTAGGGTTAGGGTTAGGGTTAGGGGTAGGGTTAGGGGTAGGGGTAGGGTGAGGGTTAGGGTTAGGGTTGGGTTTAGGGTTAGGGTTAGTGTTAGAGTTACGGTTAGGTTTTTGGTTAGGGTTGCGTTAGGTTTAGGGTAAGGGTTAGGTTTAGGGTTAGGGTTAGGTTTAAGGTTAGGGTTAGTGTTAGTGTTTAGGGTTAGGGTTAGGTTTAGGGGTAGGGTTAGGGTGAGGGTTAGGTTTAGGGTTAGGGTTAGGGTTAGGGTTAGGGTTAGGGTTAGGGGTAGGTGTAGGGGTAGGGTGAGGTTAGGATTAGGGTGAGGGTTAGGGTTTAGGTTTAGGGTTAGTGTTAGGGTTGAGTTTAGGGTTAGGGTTAGGGTTAGGGTTAGGCTTAGGTTAAGGGGTTGGGTTTGGGGTTAAGATTACGGTTAGGGTTAGGTTTAGGGTTTAGGGTTAGGGTTAGTGTTAGTGGTTAGGGTTGGTTTTAGGGTTAGGGTTAGGGTTCGGGTTAGGGTTGGGTTTAGGGTTAGGGTTAGGGTTAGGGTTAGGGTTAGGGTTTAGTGTTGGGGTTGGTGTTAGGGTTAGGGTTAGGGTTAAGTTTAGGTTTAGAGTTAGGGTTAGTGTTAGTGTCAGTGTTTAGGGTTAGGGTTAGTGTTTAGGGTTAGGGTTAGTGTTACGGTTAGGGTTAGAGTTAGGGTTAGGGTTAGGGTTAGGGTTAGGGTTAGGGTTAGGGTTAGGGTTAGGGTTAGGGTTAGGGTTAGGTTTAGGGTTAGGGTTAGGGTTAGGGGTAGGTGTAGGGGTAGGTGTAGGGGTAGGGTGAGGTTAGGATTAGGGTTAGGGTTTAGGTTTAGGGTTAGTGTTAGGGTTGAGTTTAGGGTTAGGGTTAGTGTTAGGGTTAGGGTTAGGGTTAGGGTTAGGGTTAGGGTTAGGGTTAGGGTTAGGGTTAGGCTTAGGTTAAGGGGTTGGGTTTGGGGTTAATGTTACGGTTAGGGTTAGATTTAGGGTTTAGGGTTAGGATTAGTGTTAGGTGTTAGGGTTGGTTTTAGGTTTAGGGTTAGTGTTCGGGTTAGGGTTGGGTTTAGGGTTAGGGTTAGGGTTAGGGTTAGGGTTAGGGTTAGGGTTTAGTGTTGGGGTTGGTGTTAGGGTTAGGGTTAGGGTTAAGTTTAGGTTTAGAGTTAGGGTTAGGGTTAGGGTTAGGGTTAGGGTTTAGTGTTGGGGTTGGTGTTAGGGTTAGGGTTAAGTTTAGGTTTATAGTTAGGGTTAGGGTTAGGGTTAGGATCAGGTTTAGGGGTTAGGGGTTATGGGTTAGGGTTAGGTTTAGGGTTAGGTTTAGGGTAAGGGTTAGGGTTAGGGTCAGGTTTAGGGGATAGGGGTTAGGGGTTAGAGTTAGGGTTACATTTAGGGGAAGGGTGAGGTTAGGGTTAGGGTTGGCGTTAGATGTTAGGGTTAGGGTGAGGGTTAGCATTAGGTGTCAGGGTTAGGGTTAGGGTTAGGGTAGGGTTTAGGGTTAGGATTAAGATTAGGGTTAGGTTTAGGGTTAGGGTTAGGGTTAGGCTTAGGTTTAGGGGTTAGGGTTAGGGTTAGGGTTATGGTTAGGTTTAGGGTTTAGGGTTAGTTTTAGGGTTAGTGGTTAGGGTTGGGTTTATGGTTAGGGTTAGGGTTAGGGTTAAGGTTAGGGTTTGGTGTTGGGGTTAGAGTTAGGGTAAGGGTTTAGGGTTAGTGTAATGGTTAGTTTTAGGGTTAGGGTTAGGGTTTAGGGTTAGGTTTAGGGTTAAGGTTAGGGTTAGGGTTAGGGGTCAGGTTTAGTGTTAGGGGTCAGGGTTAGTGTTAGGGTTAGGGTTATGTTTCGGGGTAGGGTGAGGTTAGGTATAGGGTTAGGGTTAGGTGTTAGGGTTAGGGTTCGGGGTAGGGTGAGGTTAGTGTTAGGGTTAGGGTTAGGGGTAGGGTGAGGTTAGGGTTCGGGTAAGGGTTAGAGTTTAGGGTTAGGGTTAGTGTTAGGGTTGAGTTTAGGGTTAGGGTTAGTGTTAGGTTTAGCGTTAGGGATAGGGGTAGGGTTAGAATTCGGGTTAGGGTTACGTTTTAGGGTTAGGGTTATGTTTAGGGTTAGGGTTAGGGTTAGGGTTAGGGTTAGGGTTAGGGTTAGGGTTAGGGTTAGGGTTAGGGTTAGGGTTAGGGTTAGTGTTGGGTTAGGGTTAGAGTACGGGTAAGGATCAGTTTTAGGGTTAGTGTTAGAGTTAGGGTTAGTGTTAGTGTTTAGGGTTAGGGTTAGGGTTAGGGTTAGGGTTAGGGTTAGGGTTAGGGTTAGGGTTAGGGTTAGAGTTAGGGTTAGTGTTAGTGTTTAGGGTTAGGGTTAGGGTTAGGGTTAGGGTTAGGGTTAGGGTTAGGGTTAGTGTTTAGGTTTAGGGTTAGTGTTAGAGTTAGGGTACAGTTAGGGTTAGGGTTAGGGTTAGGGTTAGGGTTCGGGTTAGGGTTGGGTTTTAGGGTTAGGGTTAGGGTTAGGCTTAGGTTTAGGGGTTGGGGTTGGGTTTAGGGTTACGGTTAGCGTTAGGTTTAGGGTTTAGGGTTAGGGTTAGTGTTAGGGGTTAGGGTTGGGTTTAGGGTTACTTTTAGGGTTAGGGTTAAGTTTAGGGTTCAGGGGTTAGTGGTCAGAGTTAGGGTTAGGTTTATGGGTAGGGTGAGGTTAGTGTTAGGTGTTAGGGTTACGGTTAGGGTGAGGGTTAGCGTTAGGTTTAGGGTTAGGTTTAGGGTTAGGTTTAGGGTTAGGCTTAGGTTTAGGGGTTGGGATTGGGTTTAGGGTTATGGTTAGGGTTTAGGGTTAGGGTTAGTGTTAGTGGTTAGGTTTGTGTTTAGGGTTAGGGTTAGGGTAAGGGTTAGGGGTTGGGGTTGGGGTTAGGGTTAGGGAAAGGGTTAGAGTGAGTTTAGGGTTAGGGTAAGGGTTAGGGATTGGGGTTGGGGTTAGGGTTAGGGTTTGTTTTAGGGTTAGTGTTAGGGTTCGGGTTAGGGTTGGGTTTAGGGTTAGGGTTAGGGTTAGGGTTTAGTGTTGGGGTTGGTGTTAGGGTTAGGGTTAGGGTTAAGTTTAGGTTTAGAGTTAGGGTTAGGATCAGGTTTAGGGGTTACTGGTTATGGGTCAGAGTTAGAGTTAGGTTTAGGGGTAGGGTGAGATTAGGGTTAGGGTTAGCATTAGGTGTTACGGTTAGGGTGAGGGTAAGGGTTAGGTTTAGGGTTAGGGTTATGGTTAGGGTTAGGGTTTAGTGTTACGGTTAGTGTTAGTGGTTAGGGTTGGGTTTAGGTTTAGGGTTAGGGTTAGGGGTAGGGTTAGGTTCAGTTTTAAGTTTAGGGTTAGAATTAGGGTTAGGGTCAGGTTTAGGGCATAGGGGTTAGGGGTTAGAGTTAGAGTTAGGTTTAGGGGAAGGGTGAGGTTAGGGTTAGGGTTAGCATTAGGTGTTAGGGTTAGGGTGAGGGTTAGCGTTAGGTGTCAGGGCTAGGGTTAGGGTCGGGTTGGGTTTAGGGTTAGGATTGAGATTAGGGTTAGGGTTAAGCTTAGGGTTAGGCTTAGGTTTAGGGGTTGGGGTTTTGTTTAGGGTTATGGTTAGGGTTTAGTGTTAGTGGTTAGGGTTGGGTTTATGGTTAGGGTTAGGGTTAAGGTTAGGGTTTGGGGTTGGGGTTAGGGTTAGGGTAAAGGTTTAGGGTTAGTGTAATGGTTAGTTTTACGGGTTAGGGTTAGGGTTTAGGGCTAGGGTTAAGGTTAGGGTTAGGTTTAGGGGTCAGGTTTAGTGTTAGCGGTCAGGGTTAGTGTTAGGGTTAGGGTTATGTTTCGGGGTAGGGTGTGGTTAGGTATAGGGTTAGGGTTAGGTGTTAGGGTTAGGTTTCGGGGTAGGGTGAGGTTAGTGTTAGGGTTAGGGTTAGGGTTTAGGGTTAGGGTTAGTGTTAGGGTTGAGTTTATGGTTAGGGTTAGTGTTAGGTTTAGCGTTAGAGTTAGGGTTAGGGTTAGGGGTAGGGTTAGGATTCGGGTTAGGGTTACGTTTTAGGGTTAGGGTTAGGGTTAGGTTTAGGGTTAGGCTTATTTTTAGGGGTTGGTGTTGGGGTTAGTGTTACGGTTAGGGTTAGGCTTAGGGTTTAGGTTTAGGGTTAGGGTTAGGTTTAGGGTTAGGGTTAGGATTAGGTTTAGGGGTTGGGGTTGGGTTTAGGGTTACGGTTAGGGTTAGGTTTAGGGTTTAGGGTTAGAGTTAGTGTTAGGGGTTAGGGTTGGGTTTAGGGTTAGAGTTAGGGTTAGGCTTAGGGTTAAGTTTAGGGGTCAGGGGTTAGGGGTCAGAGTTAGGGTTAGGTTTATGGGTAGGGTGAGGTTAGGGTTAGGGTTAGTGTTCGGTGTTAGGGTTAGGGTTCGGGTGAGGGTTAGCGTTAGGTTTAGGGTTAGGTTTAGAGTTAGGGTTAGACTCTAGGTTTAGGGGTTGGGTTTGGGTTTAGGGTTATGGTCAGGGTTAGGGTTTAGGGCTAGGGTTTGTGTTAGTTTTTAGGTTTGTGTTTAGGGTTAGTGTTAGGGTAAGGGTTAGGGGTTGGGGTTGGGGTTGGGGTTAGGGTTAGGGTTAGGGCTAGGGTGAGGTTAGGGTTAGGGTAAGGGTTAGGGATTGGGGTTGGGGTTAGGGTTAGGGTTAGTGTGAGGTTAGGGTTAGGGTTAGGGTTAGGGTTAGGCTTAGGTTTAGGGGTTGGTGTTGGGGTTAGTGTTACGGTTAGGGTTAGGCTTAGGGTTTAGGGTTAGGTTTAGGGTTAGGATTAGAGTTAGGGTTAGTGTTAGTGTTTAGGGTTAGGGTTAGTGTTAGGGTTAGAGTTAGAGTTAGGGTTAGGGTTAGGGTTAGTGTTAGGGTTGAGTTTATGGTTAGGGTTAGTGTTAGGTTTAGCGTTAGAGTTAGGGTTAGGGTTAGGGGTAGGGTTAGGATTCGGGTTAGGGTTAAGTTTTAGGGTTAGGGTTAGGGTTACGTTTTAGGGTTAGGGTTAGGGTTAGATTTAGGGTTAGGCTTAGGTTTAGGGGTTGGTGTCGGGGTTAGTGTTACGGTTAGGGTTAGGCTTAGGGTTTAGGGTTAGGGTTAGGGTTAGGGTTAGGGTTAGGGTTAGGGTTAGGGTTAGGATTAGGTTTAGGGGTTGGGATTGGGTTTAGGGTTACGGTTAGGGTTAGGTTTAGGGTTTAGGGTTAGAGTTAGTGTTAGGGGTTAGGGTTGGGTTTAGGGTTAGAGTTAGGGTTAGGCTTAGGGTTAAGTTTAGGGGTCAGGGGTTAGGGGTCAGAGTTAGGGTTAGGTTTATGGGTAGGGTGAGGTTAGGGTTAGGGTTAGTGTTCGGTGTTAGGGTTAGGGTTCGGGTGAGGGTTAGCGTTAGGTTTAGGGTTAGGTTTAGAGTTAGGGTTAGACTCTAGGTTTAGGGGTTGTGTTTGGGTTTAGGGTTATGGTCAGGGTTAGGGTTTAGGGTTAGGGTTTGTGTTAGTTTTTAGGTTTGTGTTTAGGGTTAGGGTTAGGGTAAGGGTTAGGGGTTGGGGTTGGGGTTGGGGTTAGGGTTAGGGTTAGGGCTAGGGTGAGGTTAGGGTTAGGGTAAGGGTTAGGGATTGGGGTTGGGGTTAGGGTTAGGGTTAGTGTGAGGTTAGGGTTAGGGTTAGGGTTAGGGTTAGGCTTAGGCTTAGGTTTAGGGGTTGGTGTTGGGGTTAGTGTTACGGTTAGGGTTAGGCTTAGGGTTTAGGGTTAGGTTTAGGGTTAGGATTAGAGTTAGGGTTAGTGTTAGTGTTTAGGGTTCGGGTTAGTGTTAGGGTTAGGGTTAGAGATAGGGTTAGGGTTAGGGTTAGGGTTAGGGTTAGGGTTAGGGTTAGGGTTAGGGTTAGGGTTAGGGTTAGGCTTAGGTGTAGGGGTAGGTGTAGGGGTAGGGTGAGGTTAGGGTTAGGGTTAGGCTTAGGTTAAGGGGTTGGGTTTAGGGTTAAGGTTACGGTTAGGGTTAGGGTGAGGGTTTAGGGTTAGGGTTAGGGTTAGTGTTAGGGTTAGGGTTAGGGTAGGGTTAGGGTTAGGGTTAGGGTTAGGGTTTAGGGTTAGGTTTAGGGTTAAGGTTAGGGTTAGGGTTAGGGGTCAGGTTTAATGTTAGGGGTCAGGGTTAGTGTTAGGTTTAGCGTTAGGGTTAGGGGTAGGGTTAGAATTCGGGTTAGGGTTACGTTTTAGGGTGAGAGTTAGGGGTTGGGGTAGCGGTAGGGGTCGGGGTAGGGTGAGGTTAGGATTACGGTTAGGATTAGGGTTTAGGTTTAGGGTTAGTGTTAGGGTTGAGTTTAGGGTTAGGGTTAGTATTAGGGTTAGGATTAGGGCTAGGCTCTGGTTTAGGGGTTGGATTTGGGGTTAGGCTTAAGGTTAGGCTTAGGTTTAGGGTTTAGGGTTAGTGTTAGTGGTTAGGGTTGCTTTTAGGTTTAGGGTTAGGGTTAGGGGTTGGGGTTGGGGTTAGGGTTAGGGTTAGGGTTTAGGGTTGGTGTTGGGGTTAGTGTTAGGGTACGGGTTTATGGTTAGGGTTAGGGTTAGTGTTAGGGGTCTGGGTTTGTGTTAGGTTTAGGGTCAGGTTTCCGGGTTAGGGGTTAGGGGTTAGGGGTTAGGGGTTAGGGTAAGGGTTAGGGGTAGGGTTAGGGTTGGGTCTTAAGGTTAGGGTTAGGGTGAGGGTAAGGGTTAGGTTTAGGGTTAGGGTTATGTTTAGGGTTAGGGGTAGGGGTAGGGGTAGGCTTAGGGGTAGGGTTAGGGTTAGGTTTGGGTTTAGGGTTAGGGTTAGTGTTAGGGTTAGGGTTAGGGTTTTGGTTAGGCTTGGGTTAGGTTTTGGGTAAGGGTTAGGTTTAGGGTTGGGGTTAGGTTTAGGGTTAGGGGTAGGGGTAGGGTTAGGCTTCGAATTAGGGTTAGGGTAAGGGTTAGGTTTAGGGTTAGGGTCAGGGTTAGGGTTAGTGTTAGTGTTTAGGGTTAGGGTTAGTGTTAGGGTTAGGGTTCGGTTTAGGGTTGGGTTTTAGGGTTAGGGTTAGGGTTAGGCTTAGGTTTAGGGGTTGGGGTTGGGTTTAGAGTTACGGTTAGCGTTAGGTTTAGGGTTTAGGGTTAGGGTTAGTGTTAGGGGTTAGGGTTGGGTTTAGGGTTATTTTTAGGGTTAGGGTTAAGTTTAGGGGTCAGGGGTTAGTGGTCAGAGTTAGGGTTAGGTTTATGGGTAGGGTGAGGTTAGCGTTAGGTGTTAGGGTTAGGGTTAGGGTGAGGGTTAGCGTTAGGTTTAGGGTTAGGTTTAGGGTTAGGTTTAGGGTTAGGCTTAGGTTTAGGGGTTGGGAATGGGTTTAGGGTTATGGTTAGGGTTTAGGGTTAGGGTTAGTGTTAGAGGTTAGGTTTGTGTTTAGGGTTAGGGTTAGAGTAAGGGTTAGGGGTTGGGGTTGGGGTTAGGGTTAGGGAAAGGGTTATAGTGAGTTTAGGGTTAGGGTAAGGGTTAGGGATTCGGGTTGGGGTTAGGGTTAGGGTTAGGGTTAGGGTTAGGGTGAGGTTAGGGTTAGGGTTTGGGTTAGGGTTAGGGTTAGGGTTTAGGGTTATGGTTAGGGGTTAGGGTTGGGGTTAGGGTTAGGGTTAGGGTTTAGTGTTAGGGTTAGGGGTTAGGGTTGGGGTTAGGGTTAGGGTTAGATTTAGGGTAAGGGTTAGGGTTAGGGTTAGGGTTAGGGTTATGGTTAGGGTTAGGGTTAGGGTTAGGGTTTAGTGTTGGGGTTGGTGTTAGGGTTAGGGTTAGGGTTAAGTTTAGGTTTAGAGTTAGGGTTAGGATCAGGTTTAGGGGTTACGGGTTATGGGTCAGAGTTAGGGTTAGGTTTAGGGGTAGGGTGAGATTAGGGTTAGGGTTAGCATTAGGTGTTACGGTTAGGGTGAGGGTAAGGGTTAGGTTTAGGGTTAGGGTTATGGTTAGGGTTAGGGTTTAGTGTTACGGTTAGTGTTAGTGGTTAGGGTTGGGTTTAGGGTTAGGGTTAGGGTTAGGGGTAGGGTTAGGTTCAGTTTTAAGTTTAGGGTTAGAATTAGGGTTAGGGTCAGGTTTAGGGCATAGGGGTGAGGGGTTAGAGTTAGAGTTAGGTTTAGGGGAAGGGTGAGGTTGGGTTTAGGGTTAGCGTTAGGTGTTAGGGTTAGGGTGAGGGTTAGCGTTAGGTGTCAGGGTTAGGGTTAGGGTCGGGTTGGGTTTAGGGTTAGGATTGAGATTAGGGTTAGGGTTAGGCTTAGGGTTAGGCTTAGGTTTAGGGGTTGGGGTTTTGTTTAGGGTTATGGTTAGGGTTTAGGGTTAGGTTTAGGGTTAGTGGTTAGGGTTGGGTTTATGGTTAGGGTTAGGGTTAAGGTTAGGTTTTGGGGTTGGGGTTAGGGTTAGGGTAAGGGTTTAGGGTTAGTGTAATGGTTAGTTTTACGGGTTAGGGTTAGGGTTTAGGGCTAGGGTTAAGGTTAGGGTTAGGTTTAGGGGTCAGGTTTAGTGTTAGCGGTCAGGGTTTGTGTTAGGGTTAGGGTTATGTTTCGGGGTAGGGTGTGGTTAGGTATAGGGTTCGGGTTAGGTGTTAGGGTTAGGTTTCGGGGTAGGGTGAGGTTAGTGTTAGGGTTAGGGTTAGGGTTAGGATTTAGGGTTAGGGTTAGTGTTAGGGTTGAGTTTATGGTTAGGGTTAGTGTTAGGTTTAGCGTTAGAGTTAGGGTTAGGGTTAGGGGTAGGGTTAGGATTCGGGTTAGGGTTACGTTTTAGGGTTAGGGTTAGGGTTAGGTTTAGGGTTAGGCTTAGGTTTAGGGGTTGGTCTTGGGGTTAGTGTTACGGTTAGGGTTAGGCTTAGGGTTTAGGGTTAGGGTTAGGGTTAGGGTTAGGGTTAGGGTTAGGGTTAGGATTAGGATTAGGGGTTGGGGTTGGGTTTAGGGTTACGGTTAGGGTTAGGTTTAGGGTTTAGGGTTAGAGTTAGTGTTAGGGGTTAGGGTTGGGTTTAGGGTTAGAGTTAGGGTTAGGCTTAGGGTTAAGTTTAGGGGTCAGGGGTTAGGGGTCAGAGTTAGGGTTAGGTTTATGGGTAGGGTGAGGTTAGGGTTAGGGTTAGTGTTCGGTGTTAGGGTTAGGGTTCGGGTGAGGGTAAGCGTTAGGTTTAGGGTTAGGTTTAGAGTTAGGGTTAGACTCTAGGTTTAGGGGTTGGGTTTGGGTTTAGGGTTATGGTCAGGGTTAGGGTTTAGGGTTATGGTTTGTGTTAGTTTTTAGGTTTGTGTTTAGGGTTATGGTTAGGGTAAGGGTTAGGGGTTGGGGTTGGGGTTGGGGTTAGGGTTAGGGTTAGGGCTAGGGAGAGGTTAGGGTTAGGGTAAGGGTTAGGGATTGGGGTTGGGGTTAGGGTTAGGGTTAGTGTGAGGTTAGGGTTAGGGTTAGGGTTAGGGTTAGGCTTAGGCTTAGGTTTAGGGGTTGGTGTTGGGGTTAGTGTTACGGTTAGGGTTAGGCTTAGGGTTTAGGGTTAGGTTTAGGGTTAGGATTAGAGTTAGGGTTAGTGTTAGTGTTTAGGGTTAGGGTTAGTGTTAGGGTTAGGGTTAGAGTTAGGGTTAGGGTTAGGGTTAGGGTTAGGGTTAGGTGTAGGGGTAGGTGTAGGGGTAGGGTGAGGTTAGGGTTAGGGTTAGGGTTAGGCTTAGGTTAAGGGGTTGGGTTTAGGGTTAGGTTTAGGGTTAAGGTTAGGGTTAGGGTTAGGGGTCAGGTTTAATGTTAGGGGTCAGGGTTAGTGTTAGGTTTAGCGTTAGGGTTAGGGGTAGGGTTAGAATTCGGGTTAGGGTTACGTTTTAGGGTGAGAGTTAGGGGTTGGGGTAGCGGTAGGGGTCGGGGTAGGGTGAGGTTAGGATTAGGGTTAGGATTAGGGTTTAGGTTTAGGGTTAGTGTTAGGGTTGAGTTTAGGGTTAGGGTTAGTATTAGGGTTAGGATTAGGGCTAGGCTCTGGTTTAGGGGTTGGATTTGGGGTTAGGCTTAAGGTTAGGCTTAGGTTTAGGGTTTAGGGTTAGTGTTAGTGGTTAGGGTTGCTTTTAGGTTTAGGGTTAGGGTTAGGGGTTGGGGTTGGGGTTAGGGTTAGGGTTAGGGTTTAGGGTTGGTGTTGGGGTTAGTGTTAGGGTACGGGTTTATGGTTAGGGTTAGGGTTAGTGTTAGGGGTCTGGGTTTGTGTTAGGTTTAGGGTCAGGTTTCGGGGTTAGGGGTTAGGGGTTAGGGGTTAGGGTAAGGGTTAGGGGTAGGGTTAGGGTTGGGTCTTAAGGTTAGGGTTAGGGTGAGGGTAAGGGTTAGGTTTAGGGTTAGGGTTATGTTTAGGGTTAGGGGTAGGGGTAGGGGTAGGCTTAGGGGTAGGGTTAGGGTTAGGTTTGGGTTTAGGGTTAGGGTTAGTGTTAGGGTTAGGGTTAGGGTTTTGGTTAGGCTTGGGTTAGGTTTTGGGTAAGGGTTAGGTTTAGGGTTGGGGTTAGGTTTAGGGTTAGGGGTAGGGGTAGGGTTAGGCTTCGAATTAGGGTTAGGGTAAGGGTTAGGTTTAGGGTTAGGGTCAGGGTTAGGGTTACGGTTAAGGTAAGGGTTAGGTTTAGGGTTAGGGTTAGAGTTAGGGTTAGTGTTAGTGTTTAGGGTTAGGGTTAGTGTTAGGGTTAGGGTTCGGTTTAGGGTTGGGTTTTAGGGTTAGGGTTAGGGTTAGGCTTAGGTTTAGGGGTTGGGGTTGGGTTTAGAGTTACGGTTAGCGTTAGGTTTAGGGTTTAGGGTTAGGGTTAGTGTTAGGGGTTAGGGTTGGGTTTAGGGTTATTTTTAGGGTTAGGGTTAAGTTTAGGGTTCAGGGGTTAGTGGTCAGAGTCAGGGTTAGGTTTATGGGTAGGGTGAGGTTAGCGTTAGGTGTTAGGGTTAGGGTTAGGGTGAGGGTTAGCGTTAGGTTTAGGGTTAGGTTTAGGGTTAGGTTTAGGGTTAGGCTTAGGTTTAGGGGTTGGGAATGGGTTTAGGGTTATGGTTAGGGTTTAGGGTTAGGGTTAGTGTTAGAGGTTAGGTTTGTGTTTAGGGTTAGGGTTAGAGTAAGGGTTAGGGGTTGGGGTTGGGGTTAGGGTTAGGGAAAGGGTTATAGTGAGTTTAGGGTTAGGGTAAGGGTTAGGGATTCGGGTTGGGGTTAGGGTTAGGGTTAGGGTTAGGGTTAGGGTTAGGGTGAGGTTAGGGTTAGGGTTTGGGTTAGGGTTAGGGTTAGGGTTTAGGTTTATGATTAGGGGTTAGGGTTGGGGTTAGGGTTAGGGTTTAGTGTTAGGTTTAGGGGTTAGGGTTTGGGTTAGGGTTAGGGTTAGATTTAGGGTAAGGGTTAGGGTTAGGGTTAGGGTTAGGGTTATGGTTAGGGTTAGGGTTAGGGTTAGGGTTAGGGTTAGGGTTAGGGTTAGGGGTAGGGTTAGGGGTAGGGTTAGTGTTAGGTGTAGCGGTAGCAGTAGGGGTAGGGTGAGGTTAGGATTAGGGTTAGGGTTTGGGTTTAGGTTTAGGGTTAGTGTTAGGGTTGAGTTTCGGGTTAGGGTTAGTGTTAGGGTTAGGGTTAGGGTTAGGGTTAGGCTTAGGTTTAGGGGTTTGGGGTTGGGTTAGACTTACGGTTAGGATTAGGTTTAGGGTTTAGGGTTAGTGTTAGGGGTTAGGGTTGCTTTTAGGTTTAGGGTTAGGGTTCGGGTTCGGGTTAGGGTTAGGGTTAGGGGTTGGGGTTGGGGTTAGGGTTAGGGTTTAGGGTTGGGGTTGGTGTTAGGGTTAGGGTTAGGGTTAGGGTTAGGGTTAGGGTTAAGTTTTGGTTTAGAGTTAGGATTAGGGTCAGGTTTAGGGGTTAGGGGTTAGATTTATGGTTAAGTTTAGGGGTAGGGTAAGATTAGGGTTAGGGTTAGTGTTAGGTGTTATGGTTAGGGTTAGGGTGTGGGTAAGGGTTAAGTTTACGGTTAGGGTTAGGGTTAGGGGTAGGGTTAGGGTTGGGTTTAGGGTTTGGGTTTGGGGTTATGCTTACGGTTAGGGTTAGGTTTAGGGTTTAGGGTTTGTGTTAGGGGTCAGGGTTGCTTTTAGGTTTAGGGTCAGGGTTCGTGTTAGGGTTGGGTTTAGGGTTAGGGTTAGGGTTAGGGTTAGGGTTAAGTTTAGGTTTAGAGTTAGGGTTAGGATCAGGTTTAGGGGTTCGCGGTTATGGGTCAGAGTTAGGGTTAGGTTTAGGGGTAGGGTGAGATTAGGGTTAGTGTTAGCGTTAGGTGTTACGGTTAGGGTGAGGGTCAGGGTTAGGTTTAGGGTTAGGGTTAGGGTTAGGGGTAGGGTTAGTGTTAGGTGTAGGGGTAGCAGTAGGGGTAGGGTGAGGTTAGGATTAGGGTTAGGGTTTGGGTTTAGGTTTAGGGTTAGTGTTAGGGTTGAGTTTCGGGTTAGGGTTAGTGTTAGGGTTAGGGTTAGGGTTAGGGTTAGGCTTAGGTTTAGGGGTTGGGTTTGGGTTAGACTTACGGTTAGGATTAGGTTTAGGGTTTAGGGTTAGTGTTAGGGGTTAGGGTTGCTTTTAGGTTTAGGGTTAGGGTTCGGGTTCGGGTTAGGGTTAGGGTTAGGGGTTGGGGTTGGGGTTAGGGTTAGGGTTTAGGGTTGGGGTTGGTGTTAGGGTTAGGGTTAGGGTTAAGTTTAGGTTTAGAGTTAGGATTAGGGTCAGGTTTAGGGGTTATGGGTCAGAGTTAGGGTTAGGTTTAGGGGTAGGGTGAGATTAGGGTTAGTGTTAGCGTTAGGTGTTACGGTTAGGGTGAGGGTAAGGGTTAGGTTTAGGGTTAGGGTTAGGGTTAGGGTTAGGGTTAGGGTTACGGTTAGGGTTAGTGTTAGGGTTAGGGTTAGGGTTAGGGTTAGGGTTAGGGTTAGGGTTAGGGTTAGGGGAAGGGTGAGGTTAGTGTTAGGGTTTGCGTTAGGTGTTAGGGTTAGGATTAGGGTGAGGGTTAGGGTTAGTGTTAGGGTTAGGGTTAGGGTCAGAGTTAGGGTTAGGTTTAGGGGAAGGGTGAGGTTAGTGTTAGGGTTTGCGTTAGGTGTTAGGGTTAGGGTTAGGGTGAGGGTTAGCGTTAGGTGTCAGGGTTAGGGTTAGGGTTAGGGTTGGGTTTAGGGTTAGGATTAAGATTAGGGTTAGGGTTAGGGTTAGGGTTAGGGTTAGGGGTTGGGGTTTTGTTTAGGGTTATGGTTAGGGTTTGGGTTAGTGTTAGGGTTAGGGGTCAGGTTTAGTGTTAGGGGTCAGGGTTAGTGTTAGGGTTAGGGTTATGTTTCGGGGTAGGGTGTGGTTAGGTATAGGGTTAGGGTTAGGTGTTAGGGTTAGGGTTCGGGGTAGGTTGAGGTTAGTGTTAGGGTTAGGGTTAGGGGTAGGGTGAGGTTAGGGTTCGTGTAAGGGTTAGGGTTTAGGGTTAGGGTTAGTGTTAGGGTTGAGTTTATGGTTAGGGTTAGTGTTAGGTTTAGCGTTAGAGTTAGGGATAGGGTTAGGGGTAGAGTTAGGATTCG
The DNA here is from genome assembly GCA_033558185.1 of Dromococcyx pavoninus. NCBI lineage: Eukaryota > Metazoa > Chordata > Aves > Cuculiformes > Neomorphidae > Dromococcyx > Dromococcyx pavoninus. The sequence goes on along the minus strand of JAUMJL010000196.1, from coordinate 394,591 downwards.
GGTTAGGGTTACGTTTTAGGGTTAGGGTTAGGGTTAGGCTTAGGCTTAGGTTTAGGTGTTGGGGTTGGGGTTAGTGTTACGGTTAGGATTAGGCTTAGGCGTTAGGGTTAGGGTTAGGGTTAGGGTTAGGGTTAGGGTCAAGTTTAGGTTTAGAGTTAGGGTTAGGGTCAGGTTTAAGGGTTAGGGGTTAGTGGTCAGAGTTAGGGTTAGGCTTAAGGTTAGGGTTAGGGTTGGGTTTAAGGGTTAGGGTTAGGGTTAGGCTTAGGTTTAGGGGTTGGGGTTGGGTTTAGGGTTACGGTTCGGGTTAGGTTTAGTGTTTAGTGTTAGGGTTAGTGTTAGGGGTTAGGGTTGGGTTTAGGGTTAGAGTTAGGGTTAGGCTTAGGGTTAAGTTTAGGGGTCAGGTGTTATGGGTCAGAGTTAGGGTTACGTTTATAAGTAGGGTGAGGTTAGGGTTAGGGTTAGTGTTACGTGTTAGGGTTAGGGTTAGGGTGAGGGTTAGCGTTATGTTTAGGGTTAGGTTTAGGGTTAGGTTTAGGGTTAGGGTTAGGCTCTAGGTTTAGGGGTTGGGGTTGGGTTTAGGATTATGGTCAGGGTTAGGGTTTAGGGTTAGGGTTAGTGTTAGTGGTTAGGTTTGTGTTTAGGGTTACGGTTAGGGTAAGGGTTAGGGGTTGGGTTTGGGGTTGGTGTTAGGGTTAGGGTTAGTGTGAGGTTAGGGTTAGGGTTAGTGTGAGGGTTAGGGTTAGGGTTAGGGTCAGGGGTAGGGTTAGGGTTAGGGGTAGCGGTAGGGGTAGGGGTAGGGTGAGGTTAGGATTAGGGTTAGGGTTAGGGTTTAGGGTTAGTGTTAGGGTAGAGTTTAGGGTTAGGGTTAGTGTTAGGGTTAGGGTTAGGGTTAGGCTTAGGTTTAGGGGTTGGATTTGGGGTTAGGCTTGCCTTTAGGGTTAGGTTTAGGGTTTAGGTTAGTGTTAGGGGTTAGTGTTGCTTTTAGGTTTAGGGTTAGGGTTAGGGTTAGGGTTAGGGTTAGGGTTAGGGATTGGGGTTGGGGTTAGGTTTAGGGATAGGGTTTAGGGTTGGGGTTGGGGTTGGTGTTAGTGTTAGGGTTAGGGTTAAGGTTAGGGTTAGGGTTAGGGTTAGGGTTAGGGTTAGGGTTAGGGTTAGGGTTAGGGTTAGGGTTAGGGTTAGGGGTAGGGTTAGGGGTACGGGTAGGGTGAGGGTTAGGATTAGGGTTAGGGTTGGGTTTAGGGTTAGGGTTAGTATTAGAGTTAGGGTTAGGGTTTTGGTTAGGGTTGGGTTAGGTTTAGGGTAAGGGTTAGGTTTAGGGTTAGGTTTAGGGTTATGGTAAGTGTTAGGGTTTAGGGTTAGGGTTAGTGTTAGTGGTTAGGTTTGTGTTTAGGGTTAGGGTTAGGGTAAGGGTTAGGGGTTGGTGTTGGTGTTAGTGTTAGTGTTAGGGTTAGGGTTAAGGTTTGGGTTAGGGTTAAGTTTAGGTTTAGAGTTAGGGTTAGTGGTTAGGGTTGTGTTTAGGGTTAGGGTTAGGGTTAGGGTTAGGGGTTGGTGTTGGGGTTAGTGTTAGGGTACGGATTTATGGTTAGGGTTGGGGTTAGGGTTAGGGTTAGGGTTAGTGTTAGGCGTCTGGGTTAGTGTTACTGTTAGGGACAGGTTTAAGGGGTAAGGGGTACGGAGTTAGGGTAAGGGTTACGGGTAGGGTTAGGGTTGGGTCTTAAGGTTAGTGTTAGGGTGAGGGTAAGGGTTAGGTTTAGGTTTAGTGTTAGAGTTAGGGTTAGTGAAAGTGTTTAGGATTAGGGTTAGGGTTATGGTTAGGGTTAGGGTTAGGGTTAGCGTTAGGGTTAGGGTTAGGGTTAGGAATAGGGGTAGGGGTAGGGTTAGGAATAGGGGTAGGGGTAGGGTTAGGGGTACGGGTAGGGTGAGTGTTAGGGTTAGGGTTAGGGTTGGGTTTAGGATTAGGGTTAGTGTTAGAGTTAGGGTTAGGGTTTTGGTTAGGGTTGGGTTAGGTTTAGGGTAAGGGTTATGTTTAGGGTTAGGTTTAGGGTTAGGGTCAGGGTTAGGGTTAGGTTTAGGGTTAGAGTAAGGGTTAGGTTTAGGGTTAGGGTTAGAGTTAGGGTTAGTGTTAGTGTTAGTGTTTAGGGTTAGTGTTAGTGTTAGGGTTAGGGTTAGAGTTAGGGTTAGGGTTAGGGTTAGGGTTAGGGTTAGGGTTAGGGTTAGGGTTAGGGTTAGGGTTAGGGTTAGGGTTAGGGTTAGGTGTAGGGGTAGGTGTAGGGGTAGGGTGAGGTTAGGATTAGGGTTAGGGTTAGGGTTTAGGTTTAGGGTTAGTGTTAGGGTTGAGTTTAGGGTTATGGTTAGTGTTAGGGTTAGGGTTAGGCTTAGGTTAAGGGGTTGGTTTTGGGGTTAAGGTTACGGTTAGGGTTAGGTTTAGGGTTTAGGGTTAGGGTTAGTGTTAGGGTTAGGGTTGGTTTAAGGGTTAGGGTTAGGGTTCGGGTTAGGGTTGGGTTTAGGGTTAGGGTTAGGGTTAAGGTTAGGGTTAGGGTTTAGTGTAGGGGTTGGTGTTAGGGTTAGGGTTAGGGTCAAGTTTAGGTTTAGAGTTAGGGTTAGGATCAGGTTTAGGGGTTAGGGGTTATGGGTCAGAGTTAGGGTTAAGTTTAGGGGTCGGTGAGATTAGGGTTAGGGTTAGCGTTAGGTGTTACGGTTAGGGTGAGGGTAAGGGTTAGGTTTAGGGTTAGGGTTAAGGTTAGGGTTAGTGTTGGGTTTAGGGTTAGGGTTAGGGTTATGGTTAGGGTTAGGGTTTAGTGTTAGGGTTAGTGTTAGTGGTTAGGGTTGGATTTAAGGTTAGGGTTAGTGGTAGGGTTAGGGTTAGTTTTAAGTTTAGGCTTAGAGTTAGGGTTAGGGTCAGGATTAGGGGATAGGGGTTAGGGGTTAGAGTTAGGGTTAGGTTTAGGGGAAGGGTGAGGTTAGTGTTAGGGTTAGCGTTAGGTGTTATGGTTCGGGTGAGGGTTAGCATTAGGTGTCAGGGTTAGGGTTAGGGTTAGGGTTGGGTTTAGGGTTAGGATTGAGATTAGGGTTAGGTTTAGGGTTAGGCTTAGGTTTAGGGGTTGTGGTTTTGTTTAGGGTTATGTTTAGGGTTAGGTTTAGGGTTAGTGGTTAGGGTTTGGTTTATGGTTAGGGTTAGGGTTAAGGTTAGGGTTTGGGGTTGGGGTTAGAGTTAGGGTAAGGGTTTAGGGTTAGTGTAATGGTTAGTTTTAGGGTTAGGGTTAGGGTTTAGAGTTAGGGTTAGGGTTAAGGTTAGGGTTAGGGTTAGGGGTCAGGTTTAGTGTTAGGGTTAGGGTTATGTTTCGGGGTAGGATGAGGTTAGGTATAGGGTTAGGGTTAGGGGTCGGGTGAGGTTAGGGTTCGGGTAAGGGTTAGGGTTTAGGGTTAGGGTTAGTGTTAGGGTCGAGTTTAGGGTTAGTGTTAGTGTTAGGTTTAGCGTTAGGGTTAGGGTTAGGGGTAGGGTTCGGATTCGGGTTAGGGTTAGGGTTAGGGTTAGGGTTAGGGTTAGTGTTAGGGTTGAGTTTAGGGTTAGGGTTAGTATTAGGGTTAGGATTAGGGCTAGGCTCTGGTTTAGGGGTTGGATTTGGGGTTAGGCTTACGGTTAGGGTTAGGTTTAGGGTTTAGGGTTTGTGTTAGTGGTTAGGGTTGCTTTTAGGTTTAGGGTTAGGGTTCGGATTAGGGTTAGGGTTAGGGGTTGGGGTTGGGGTTAGGGTTAGGGTTAGGGTTTAGGGTTGGGGTTGGTGTTAGAGTTAGGGTTAGGGTTAAGGTTAGCGTTAGGGTTAATTTTAGGTTTAGAGTTAGGGTTAGTGTTAGTGGTTAGGGTTGGTGTTGGGGTTAGGGTTAGGGTACGGGTTTAGGGTTAGGGTCAGGGTTAGGGTTACGGTTAGGGTAAGGGTTAGGTTTAGGGTTAGGGTTAGAGTTAGGGTTAGTGTTAGTGTTTAGGGTTAGGGTTACTGTTAGGGTTAGGGGAGAGTTAGGGTTAGGGTAAGGGTTAGGGTTCGGGTTAGGGTTGGGCTTTAGGGTTAGGGTTAGGGTTAGGCTTAGGTTTAGGGGTTAGGGTTGGGTTTAGGGTTACGGTTAGGGTTAGGTTTAGGGTTTAGTGTTAGGGTTAGTGTTAGGGGTTAGGGTTGGGTTTCGGGTTATATTTAGGGTTAGAGGTAAGTTTAGGGGTCAGGGGTTAGGGGTCAGAGTTAGGGTTAGGTTTATGGGAAGGGTGAGGTTAGGGTTAGGGTTAGCGTTAGGTGTTAGGGTTAGGGTTAGGGTTAGGGTGAGGGTTAGCGTTAGGTTTAGGGTTAGGTTTAGGGTTAGGTTTAGGGGTTAGGGTTGGGTTTAGGGTTACGGTTATGGTTAGGTTTAGGGTTTAGTGTTAGGGTTAGTGTTAGGGGTTAGGGTTGGGTTTCGGGTTATATTTAGGGTTAGGGGTAAGTTTAGGGGTCAGGGGTTAGGGGTCAGAGTTAGGGTTAGGTTTATGGGAAGGGTGAGGTTAGGGTTAGGGTTAGCGTTAGGTGTTAGGGTTAGGGTTAGGGTGAGGGCTAGCGTTAGGTTTAGGGTTAGGTTTAGGGTTAGGTTTAGGTTTAGGGGTTGGGGTTGGGTTTAGGGTTATGGTTAGGGTTAGGGGTTAGGGTTAGGGTTAGTGTTAGTGGTTAGGTTTGTGTTTAGGGTTCGGGTTAGGGTAAGGATTAGGGGTTGGAGTTGGGGTTAGGTTTAGGGAAAAGGTTAGGGTGAGTTTAGGGTTAGGGTAAGGGTTAGGGATTGGGGTTGGGGTTAGGGTTAGGGTTAGGGTTAGGGTTAGGATTTAGGGTTAGGGTTAGGGGTTAGGGTTGGGGTTAGGGTTAGGGTTAGATTTATGGTAAGGGTTATGGTTAGGGTTAGGGTTAAGGGTAGGGTTAGTGTTAGGTGTAGGGGTAGCGGTAGGGGTAGGGTGAGGTTAGGGTTAGGGTTAGGGTTAGGGTTAGGGTTAGGGTTAGGGTTAGGGTTAGGGTTATGGTTAGGGTTAGGGTTTAGGGTTAGGGTTAGGGGTTAGGGTTGCTTTTAGGTTTAGGGTTAGTGTTCGGGTTAGGGTTAGGGTTAGGGGTTGGGGTTGGGGTTGGGGTTAGTGTTAGGGTTAGGGTTTAGGGTTGGTGTTGGTGTTAGTGTTAGGGTTAGGGATAGGGTTAGGGTTAGGTTTAAGTTTAGGTTTAGAGTTAGGGTTAGGGTCAGGTTTAGGGGTTAGGGGTTAGGGGTCAGATTTATGGTTAGGTTTAGGGGTAGGGTAAGATTAGGGTTAGGGTTAGCGTTAGGTGTTAGGGTTAGGGTTAGGGTGAGGGTAAGGGTTAGGTTTACGGTTAGGGTTAGGGTTAGGGTTAGGGTTGGGTTTAGGGGTTGGGTTTGGGGTTAGGCTTACAGTTAGGGTTAGTTTTAGGGTTTAGGGTTTGTGTTAGGGGTTAGGGTTGCTTTCAGGTTTAGGGTTAGGGTTAGGGTATAGGGTTGGGGTTCGTGTTAGGGTTAGGGTTACGGTTAGAGTTATGGTTAGGGTTAGGGTTAGGGTTAGGGTTAAGTTTAGGTTTAGAGTTAGGGTTAGGGTCAGGTTTAGGGGTTAGGGGTTAGGGGTTAGGGGTCAGAGTTAGGGTTAGGTTTAGGGGTAGGGTGAGATTAGGGTTAGGGTTAGAGTTAGTGTTAGGGTCAGGTTTAGGGGATAGGGGTCAGGGGTTAGAGTTAGGGTTAGGTTTAGATGAAGGGTGAGTTTAGGGTTAGGGTTAGCGTTAGGTATTAGGGTTAGGGTTAGGGTGAGGGTTAGCATTAGGTGTCAGGGTTAGGGTTAGGGTTAGGGTTGGCTTTAGGGGTAGATTTAGGGGTTAGGGTTGAGGTTAGGGTTAGGGTTAGCTTTAGGGTAAGGGTTATGGTTAGGGATAGGGTTAGGGTTAGGTTTAGGGTTAGTGTTCGGGTTAGGGTTAGGGTTAGGGGTTGGGGTTGGGGTTGGGGTTAGTGTTAGGGTTAGGGTTTAGGGTTGGTGTTGGTGTTAGTGTTAGGGTTAGGGTTAGGGTTAGGGTTAAGTTTAGGTTTAGAGTTAGGGTTAGGGTCAGGTTTAGGGGTTAGGGGTTAGGGGTCAGATTTATGGTTAGGTTTAGGGGTAGGGTAAGATTAGGGTTAGGGTTAGCGTTAGGTGTTAGGGTTAGGGTTAGGGTTAGGGTGAGGGTTAGCGTTAGGTTTAGGGTTAGGTTTAGGGTTAGGTTTAGGTTTAGGGGTTGGGGTTGGGTTTAGGGTTATGGTTAGGGTTAGGGTTTAGGGTTAGGGTTAGTGTTAGTGGTTAGGTTTGTGTTTAGGGTTCGGGTTAGGGTAAGGGTTAGGGGTTGGAGTTGGGGTTAGGTTTAGGGAAAAGGTTAGGATGAGTTTAGGGTTAGGGTAAGGGTTAGGGATTGGGGTTGGGGTTAGGGTTAGGGTTAGGGTTAGGGTTAGGGTTAGGGTTAGGGTTTAGGGTTAGGGTTAGGGGTTAGGGTTGGGGTTAGGGTTAGGGTTAGATTTATGGTAAGGGTTATGGTTAGGCTTAGGGTTAGGGGTAGGGTTAGTGTTAGGTGTAGGGGTAGCGGTAGGGGTAGGGTGAGGTTAGGGTTAGGGTTAGGGTTAGGGTTAGGGTTAGGGTTAGGGTTAGGGTTAGGGTTAGGGTTTAGGGTTAGGGTTAGGGGTTGGGGTTGGGGTTGGGGTAAGTGTTAGGGTTAGGGTTTAGGGTTGGTGTTGGTGTTAGTGTTAGGGTTAGGGATAGGGTTAGGGTTAGGTTTAAGCTTAGGTTTAGAGTTAGGGTTAGGGTCAGGTTTAGGGGTTAGGGGTTAGGGGTCAGATTTATGGTTAGGTTTAGGGGTAGGGTAAGATTAGGGTTAGGGTTAGCGTTAGGTGTTAGGGTTAGGGTTAGGGTGAGGGTAAGGGTTAGGTTTACGGTTAGGGTTAGGGTTAGGGTTGGGTTTAGGGGTTGGGTTTGGGGTTAGGCTTACAGTTAGGGTTAGTTTTAGGGTTTAGGGTTTGTGTTAGGGGTTAGGGTTGCTTTTAGGTTTAGGGTTAGTGTTAGGGTATAGGGTTGGGGTTCGTGTTAGGGTTAGGGTTACGGTTAGGGTTACGGTTAGGGTTAGGGTTAGGGTTAGGGTTAGGGTTAGGGTTAGGGTTAGGGTTAAGTTTAGGTTTAGAGTTAGGGTTAGGGTCAGGTTTAGGGGTTAGGGGTTAGGGGTCAGAGTTAGGGTTAGGTTTAGGGGTAGGGTGAGATTAGGGTTAGAGTTAGAGTTAGTGTTAGGGTCAGGTTTAGGGGATAGGGGTTAGGGGTTAGAGTTAGGGTTAGGTTTAGGGAAAGGGTGAGTTTAGGGTTAGGGTTAGCGTTAGGTATTAGGGTTAGGGTTAGGGTGAGGGTTAGCATTAGGTGTCAGGGTTAGGGTTAGGGTTAGGGTTGGCTTTAGGGGTAGATTTAGGGGTTAGGGTTGAGGTTAGGGTTAGGGTTAGCTTTAGGGTAAGGGTTATGGTTAGGGATAGGGTTAGGGTTAGGGTTAGGGTTAGGGTTTAGGGTTAGGGTTAGGGGTTAGGGTTGCTTTTAGGTTTAGGGTTAGTGTTCGGGTTAGGGTTTAGGGTTGGTGTTGGTGTTAGTGTTAGGGTTAGGGATAGGGTTAGGGTTAGGTTTAAGTTTAGGTTTAGAGTTAGGGTTAGGGTCAGGTTTAGGGGTTAGGGGTTAGGGGTCAGATTTATGGTTAGGTTTAGGGGTAGAGTAAGATTAGGGTTAGGGTTAGCGTTAGGTGTTAGGGTTAGGGTTAGGGTGAGGGTAAGGGTTAGGTTTACGGTTAGGGTTAGGGTTAGGGTTGGGTTTAGGGGTTGGGTTTGGGGTTAGGCTTACAGTTAGGGTTAGTTTTAGGGTTTAGGGTTTGTGTTAGGGGTTAGGGTTGCTTTCAGGTTTAGGGTTAGGGTTAGGGTATAGGGTTGGGGTTCGTGTTAGGGTTAGGGTTACGGTTAGAGTTATGGTTAGGGTTAGGGTTAGGGTTAGGGTTAGGGTTAAGTTTAGGTTTAGAGTTAGGGTTAGGGTCAGGTTTAGGGGTTAGGGGTTAGGGGTTAGGGGTCAGAGTTAGGGTTAGGTTTAGGGGTAGGGTGAGATTAGGGTTAGGGTTAGAGTTAGTGTTAGGGTCAGGTTTAGGGGATAGGGGTCAGGGGTTAGAGTTAGGGTTAGGTTTAGGGGAAGGGTGAGTTTAGGGTTAGGGTTAGCGTTAGGTATTAGGGTTAGGGTTAGGGTGAGGGTTAGCATTAGGTGTCAGGGTTAGGGTTAGGGTTAGGGTTGGCTTTAGGGGTAGATTTAGGGGTTAGGGTTGAGGTTAGGGTTAGGGTTAGCTTTAGGGTAAGGGTTATGGTTAGGGATAGGGTTAGGGTTAGGTTTAGGGTTAGTGTTCGGGTTAGGGTTAGGGTTAGGGGTTGGGGTTGGGGTTGGGGTTAGTGTTAGGGTTAGGGTTTAGGGTTGGTGTTGGTGTTAGTGTTAGGGTTAGGGTTAGGGTTAGGGTTAAGTTTAGGTTTAGAGTTAGGGTTAGGGTCAGGTTTAGGGGTTAGGGGTTAGGGGTCAGATTTATGGTTAGGTTTCGGGATAGGGTGAGGTTAGGTATAGGGTTAGGGTTAGGTGTTAGGTTTAGGATTCGGAGTAGGGTGAGGTTAGGGTTAGGGTTAGGGTTAGGGTTAGGGTTAGGGTTAGGGTAAGGTTTAGGGTTTAGAGTTAGGGTTAGCTTTAGGGTTAGGGTTAGGGTTAGGGTTAAGTTTAGGGTTAGGGTTTAGGGGTTAGGGATAGGGTTAGGGTTAGGGGTTGGTGTTGGGGTTAGGTTTAGGGTTGGGGTTAGGGTTAGGGTTAGGGTTTGGCTTAGACTTAGGCTTCGGGTTAGGCTTAGGGTTAGGGTTAGGGTTAGGGTTAGGGTTAGGGTTAGGGTTAGGGTTAGGTTTAGGGTTAGGCTTAGGGTTAGGGTTAGGGTTAGGGTTAGGGGTAGGGTTAGGATTCGGGTTAAGTTTACGTTTTAGGGTTAGGGTTAGGCTTTGGTTTAGGTGTTGGGGTTAGCGTTAGGGTTACGGTTGGTGTTAGGTTTAGGGTTTAGGATTAGGGTTATTTTTAGGGGTTAGGGTTGGGTTTTAGGGTTAGGGTTAGGATTAGGCTTAAGTTTAGGGGTTGGGGTTAGGGTTAGGGTTAGGGTTAGGTTTAGGGTTTAGGGTCAGGGTTAGTGTTATGGGTTAGGGTTGGGTTTAGGGTTAGAGTTAGGGTTAGGGTTAGGGTTAACTTTAGGGGTCGGGGTTAGGGGTCAGAGTTAGTGTTAGGTTTATGGGTAGGGTGAGGTTAGGTTTAGGGTTAGCGTTATGTTTTAGGGTTAGGTTTAGGGTTCGGGTTAGGCTTAGGTTTAGGGCTTGGGGTTGGGTTTAGGTTTATGGTAAGGGTTAGGGTTTAGGGTTAGGGTTAGTGTTAGTGGTTAGGTTTGTGTTTAGGGTTAGGGTTAGGGTAAGGGTTAGGGGTTGGGGTTAAGCTTACTGTTAGGATTAGGTTTAGGGGTTAGGGTTAGTGTTGGGGGTTAGGGTTGCTTT
>JAUMJL010000196.1:377500-380000 GCA_033558185.1 Dromococcyx pavoninus | reverse complement strand
AGGGTTAGGGTTTGGCTTAGGCTTAGGCTTAGGCTTCGGGTTAGGGTTAGGGTTATGGTTAGGGTTAGGGTTAGGGTTAAGCTTAGGGTTAGGGTTAGGGTTAGAGTCAGTTTTAGGGGTTAGGGGTCAGGTTTGGGGTTAGGGTTAGGCTTAGGGTTAGGTTAGGCTTAGGGCTGGGGTTAGGGTTAGGGTTAGGGTTGGGTTTAGGAGTTAGGGTTGGGGTTATGTTTAGGTTTAGGGTTGGGGTTAGATTTTAGGGTTAGGGTTAGGGTTAGGGTTAGGGTTAGGGTTAAGGTTAGGTTGAGGGTTAAGTTTAGGGTTAGAATCAGGGTTAGGGTTAGGGTTAGGGTTAGGCTTCGGCTTAGGTTTAGGGTTAGGGTTAGGCTTAGGGTTAGGTTAGGCTTAGGGTTGGGGTTAGGGTTAGGGTTAGGGTTAGGGTTACGGTTAGGGTTAAGGTTAGGGTTAGGCTTAGGGTTGGGGTTACGGTTTTGGTTAGGATTAGGGTTAGGGATAGGTTTAGGCTTAGGTTAGGTTTAGGGTTAGGGTCAGGTTAAGGGGTTAGGGTTAGGGTTAGGGTTAGGGTTAGGGTTAGGTTTTGGCTTAGGGTTAGGGTTAGGGTTAGGGTTAGGGTTAGGGTTAAGGTTAGGTTAAGGGTTAGGTTTAGGGTTAGGGTCCGGGTTAGGGTTACGGTTCGGGTCAGGGTTAGGGTTACGGTTCGGGATAGGTTTAGCGTTAGGCTTAGGTTTACGGTTAGGCTTAGTGTTAGGTTTAGGTTTAGGGGTTTGTGGTTAGGGTTAGGGTTAGGGTTAGGGTTTATCGTTAGGGTTATGGTTACGGTTGGGGTTAGGTTTAGGGTTTAGGGTTAGGGTTAGAGTTGGTGTTTTGGTTAGGGTTAGGGTTTAGGGTTAGCGTGTGGGCAAGGGTTAGGTTTAGAATTAGGGTTAGGTTTAGCGTTAGTGTTAGGGTTAGTGTTAGGGTTATGTTTTATAGTTAGGGTTAGTGTAAGGCTTAGATTTAGAGGTTTGGGTTTGGGGTTAGGGTTAGGGTTAGGGTTAGGGTCAGGTTTAGGGGTTAGGGTTTAGGGGTTAGAGTTAGGATTAGGGTTAGGGGTAGGGTGAGGTTAGGGTTAGGGTGAGGGTAAGGGTTAGATTTAGGGTTAGGTTTAGGGTTAGGTTTCGGTTTAGTGTTAGTGTTAGGGATAGGGTTAGGGTTAGGGTTAGGGTTAGGGTTAAGGTTAGGGTTAGGGTTAGGGGTTGGGGTTGGGTTCAGGGTTATGGTTAGGGTTAGGGTTAGGGTTAGGGTTAGGGTTTGGCTTAGGCTTAGGCTTAGGGTTAGGGTTAGGCTTAGGGTTAGGGTTAGGGTTAGGGTTAGGGTTAGGGTTAGGTTTAGGGTTAGGGTTAGGTTTAGTATTAGGGTTAGGGTTAGGTTAGGGTTAGGGTTAGGGTTATGGTTAGGGTTAGGTTTAGGGTTAGGGTTAGGGTTAGGGTTAGGGTTTAGGGTAAGTGTTAGGTTTAGGTTTAGGGTTAGGGTTAGGGTTAGGGTTAGGGTTCGGGTTAGGGTAAAGGTAAGGTTAAGGGGTTAGGGTTAGTGTTAGTGTTAGGTTTAGGCTTAGTATTCGGGTTAGGGTTAGGTTTTAGTGTTAGGGTTAGGGTTAGGGTTAGGCTTACGTTTAGGGTTTGGGGTTGGGTTTAGGGTTATGGATTTGGTAAGGTTTAGGGCTGAGAGTTTGGGTTAGTGTTAGGGGTTAAGTTTGGGGTTAGGGTTAGTGTTAGGGTTGAGGTTAAGGTTGGGTATAGGGTTAGGGTTTGGGGTTAGGGTTAGTGTTAGTGGTCAGGGTTAGTGTTAGGGTTAGGGTCAGGTTTAGAGGTTAGGGATAGGTTTAGGGTTATGGTTAGGGTTAGGGTTATGGTTACGGTTATGGTTAGGGTTAGCGGTAAGGTTTAGGGTTAGGGTTAGGGTTAGGGTTAGGGTTAGGTTAGGCTTAGGGTTGGGGTTAGGGTTAGGGTTAGGGTTAGGGTTAGGGTTACGGTTAGGGTTAAGGTTAGGGTTAGGGTTAGGGTTAGGTTTAGGTTAGGCTTAGGGTTGGGGTTACGGTTTTGGTTAGGATTAGGGTAAGGGATAGGTTTAGGCTTAGGTTAGGGTTAGGGTTAGGGTCAGGTTAAGGGGTTAGGGTTAGGGTTAGGGTTAGGGTTAGGGTTAGGGTTAGGGTTAGGGTTAGGGTTAGGTTTTGGCTTAGGGTTAGGGTTAGGGTTAGGGTTAGGGTTAGGGTTAGGGTTAGGGTTAGGGTTAGGTTTTGGCTTAGGGTTAGGGTTAGGGTTAGGGTTAGGGTTAGGGTTAAGGTTAGGTTAAGGGTTAGGTTTAGGGTTAGGGTCCGGGTTAGGGTTACGGTTCGGGTCAGGGTTAGGGTTACGGTTCGGGATAGGTTTAGGGTTAGGCTTAGGTTTACGGTTAGGCTTAGTGTTAGGTTTAGGTTTAGGGGTTGGGGGTTAGGGTTAGGGTT
>JAUMJL010000196.1:342500-372500 GCA_033558185.1 Dromococcyx pavoninus | reverse complement strand
GGCTTAGGGTTAGGTTAGGCTTAGGGCTGGGGTTAGGGTTAGGGTTAGGGTTGGGTTTAGGAGTTAGGGTTGGGGTTATGTTTAGGTTTAGGGTTGGGGTTAGATTTTAGGGTTAGGGTTAGGGTTAGGGTTAGGGTTAGGGTTAGGGTTAAGGTTAGGTTGAGGGTTAAGTTTAGGGTTAGAATCAGGGTTAGGGTTAGGGTTAGGGTTAGGCTTCGGCTTAGGTTTAGGGTTAGGGTTAGGCTTAGGGTTAGGTTAGGCTTAGGGTTGGGGTTAGGGTTAGGGTTAGGGTTAGGGTTAGGGTTAGGGTTAGGGTTACGGTTAGGGTTAAGGTTAGGGTTAGGCTTAGGGTTGGGGTTACGGTTTTGGTTAGGATTAGGGTTAGGGATAGGTTTAGGCTTAGGTTAGGTTTAGGGTTAGGGTCAGGTTAAGGGGTTAGGGTTAGGGTTAGGGTTAGGGTTAGGGTTAGGTTTTGGCTTAGGGTTAGGGTTAGGGTTAGGGTTAGGGTTAAGGTTAGGTTAAGGGTTAGGTTTAGGGTTAGGGTCCGGGTTAGGGTTACGGTTCGGGTCAGGGTTAGGGTTACGGTTCGGGATAGGTTTAGCGTTAGGCTTAGGTTTACGGTTAGGCTTAGTGTTAGGTTTAGGTTTAGGGGTTTGTGGTTAGGGTTAGGGTTAGGGTTAGGGTTTATCGTTAGGGTTATGGTTACGGTTGGGGTTAGGTTTAGGGTTTAGGGTTAGGGTTAGAGTTGGTGTTTTGGTTAGGGTTAGGGTTTAGGGTTAGCGTGTGGGCAAGGGTTAGGTTTAGAATTAGGGTTAGGTTTAGCGTTAGTGTTAGGGTTAGTGTTAGGGTTATGTTTTATAGTTAGGGTTAGTGTAAGGCTTAGATTTAGAGGTTTGGGTTTGGGGTTAGGGTTAGGGTTAGGGTTAGGGTCAGGTTTAGGGGTTAGGGTTTAGGGGTTAGAGTTAGGATTAGGGTTAGGGGTAGGGTGAGGTTAGGGTTAGGGTGAGGGTAAGGGTTAGATTTAGGGTTAGGTTTAGGGTTAGGTTTCGGTTTAGTGTTAGTGTTAGGGATAGGGTTAGGGTTAGGGTTAGGGTTAGGGTTAAGGTTAGGGTTAGGGTTAGGGGTTGGGGTTGGGTTCAGGGTTATGGTTAGGGTTAGGGTTAGGGTTAGGGTTAGGGTTTGGCTTAGGCTTAGGCTTAGGGTTAGGGTTAGGCTTAGGGTTAGGGTTAGGGTTAGGGTTAGGGTTAGGGTTAGGTTTAGGGTTAGGGTTAGGTTTAGTATTAGGGTTAGGGTTAGGTTAGGGTTAGGGTTAGGGTTATGGTTAGGGTTAGGTTTAGGGTTAGGGTTAGGGTTAGGGTTAGGGTTTAGGGTAAGTGTTAGGTTTAGGTTTAGGGTTAGGGTTAGGGTTAGGGTTAGGGTTCGGGTTAGGGTAAAGGTAAGGTTAAGGGGTTAGGGTTAGTGTTAGTGTTAGGTTTAGGCTTAGTATTCGGGTTAGGGTTAGGTTTTAGTGTTAGGGTTAGGGTTAGGGTTAGGCTTACGTTTAGGGTTTGGGGTTGGGTTTAGGGTTATGGATTTGGTAAGGTTTAGGGCTGAGAGTTTGGGTTAGTGTTAGGGGTTAAGTTTGGGGTTAGGGTTAGTGTTAGGGTTGAGGTTAAGGTTGGGTATAGGGTTAGGGTTTGGGGTTAGGGTTAGTGTTAGTGGTCAGGGTTAGTGTTAGGGTTAGGGTCAGGTTTAGAGGTTAGGGATAGGTTTAGGGTTATGGTTATGGTTAGGGTTATGGTTACGGTTATGGTTAGGGTTAGCGGTAAGGTTTAGGGTTAGGGTTAGGGTTAGGGTTAGGGTTAGGTTAGGCTTAGGGTTGGGGTTAGGGTTAGGGTTAGGGTTAGGGTTACGGTTAGGGTTAAGGTTAGGGTTAGGGTTAGGGTTAGGTTTAGGTTAGGCTTAGGGTTGGGGTTACGGTTTTGGTTAGGATTAGGGTAAGGGATAGGTTTAGGCTTAGGTTAGGGTTAGGGTTAGGGTCAGGTTAAGGGGTTAGGGTTAGGGTTAGGGTTAGGGTTAGGGTTAGGGTTAGGGTTAGGGTTAGGGTTAGGTTTTGGCTTAGGGTTAGGGTTAGGGTTAGGGTTAGGGTTAGGGTTAGGGTTAGGGTTAGGGTTAGGGTTAGGTTTTGGCTTAGGGTTAGGGTTAGGGTTAGGGTTAGGGTTAAGGTTAGGTTAAGGGTTAGGTTTAGGGTTAGGGTCCGGGTTAGGGTTACGGTTCGGGTCAGGGTTAGGGTTACGGTTCGGGATAGGTTTAGGGTTAGGCTTAGGTTTACGGTTAGGCTTAGTGTTAGGTTTAGGTTTAGGGGTTGGGGGTTAGGGTTAGGGTTAGGGTTTATCGTTAGGGTTATGGTTACGGTTGGGGTTAGGTTTAGGGTTTAGGGTTAGGGTTAGGGTTGGTGTTTTGGTTTAGGGGTTGGGGTTGGGTTTAGGGTTATGGTTATGGTTAGGGTTAGGGTTAGGGGTTAGGGTTGGGGTTATATTTAGGTTTAGGGTTAGGGTTAGGGTTAGATTTCAGGGTTAGGGTTAGGGTTAGGGTTAGGGTTAGGGTTTAGGGTTAGATTTTAGGTTTAGGGTTAGGGTTAGGGTTAGGATTAGGGTTAGGGTTAGAGTTAGGGTTAGGGATAGGTTTAGGGTTGGGGTTATGTTTAGGTTTAGGGTTAGGGTTAGGGTTAGGGTTAGATTTTCGGGTTAGGGTTAGGGTTAGGGGTTGATTTAGGGTTAGGGTTAGGGTTAGGGTTAGGGTTAGGCTTAGGGTTAGGATTAAGGTTAGGTTGAGGGTTAAATTTAGGGTTAGGGTCAGGGTTAGGGTTAGGGTTAGGCTTACGGTTAGGTTAGGCTTAGGGGTAGTGTTAGGGTTAGGGTTAGGGTTAGGCTTAAGGTTAGGTTAGGCTTAGGGTTGGGGTTAGGGTTAGGGTCAGATTTTAGGGTTAGGGTTAGTGTTAGGGTTATGTTTTATAGTTAGGTTTAGGGTAAGGCTTAGATTTAGAGGTTTGGGTTTTGGGTTAGGGTTAGGGTTAGGGTCAGGTTTAGGGGTTAGGGGTTAGGGGTTAGGGTTAGGATTAGGGTTAGGGGTAGGGTGAGGTTAGGGTTAGGGTTAGGGTTAGGGTTAGGGTTAGGGTTAGGGTTCGGGTTAGGGTAAAGGTCAGGTTTAGGGGTTAGGGTTAGTGTTAGTGTTAGGTTAGGGTTAGGATTAGGGTTAGGGTTAGGGTTAGGGTTATGGTTACGGTTAGGGTTAGGGTTAGGTTTAGGGTTAGGGTTAGGGTTAGAGTTAGGGTTTATCGTTAGGGTTATGGTTACGGTTGGGGTTAGGTTTAGGGTTTAGGGTTAGGGTTAGAGTTGGTGTTTTGGTTAGGGTTAGGGTTTAGGGTTAGCGTGTGGGCAAGGGTTAGGTTTAGAATTAGGGTTAGGTTTAGCGTTAGTGTTAGGGTTAGTGTTAGGGTTATGTTTTATAGTTAGGGTTAGAGTAAGGCTTAGATTTAGAGGTTTGGGTTTGGGGTTAGGGTTAGGGTTAGGGTTAGGGTCAGGTTTAGGGGTTAGGGTTTAGGGGTTAGAGTTAGGATTAGGGTTAGGGGTAGGGTGAGGTTAGGGTTAGGGTTAGGGTGAGGGTAAGGGTTATATTTAGGGTTAGGTTTAGGGTTAGGTTTCGGTTTAGTGTTAGTGTTAGGGTTAGGGTTAGGGTTAGGGTTAGGGTTAAGGTTAGGGTTAGGGTTAGGGGTTGGGGTTGGGTTCAGGGTTATGGTTAGGGTTAGGGTTAGGGTTAGGGTTAGGGTTAGGGTTAGGGTTTGGCTTAGGCTTAGGCTTAGGGTTAGGGTTAGGCTTAGGGTTAGGGTTAGGGTTAGGGTTAGGGTTAGGGTTAGGGTTAGGGTTAGGGTTAGGATTAGGGTTAGGCTTAGGGTTAGGCTTAGGGTTAGGGTCAGGTTAAGGGATTAGGGGTTAGGAGTTAGGGTTAGGGTTACTGTTAGGGTTAGGGTTAGGTTTAGGATTAGGGTTAGGGTTAGGTTAAGGTTAGGGTTAGGGTTAGGGTTAGGGTTAGGGTTAGGGTTAGGGTTAGGGTTAGGGTTAGGGTTAGGGTTAGGGTTAGGCTTACGTTTAGGGTTTGGGGTTGGGTTTAGGGTTATAGTTTTGGTAAGGTTTAGGGCTTAGAGTTTGGGTTAGTGTTACGGGTTAAGGTTGGGTTTAGGGTTAGTGTTAGGGTTGAGGTTAAGGTTGGGTATAGGGTTAGGGTTTGGGGTAAGGGTTAGTGTTAGTGGTCAGGGTTAGTGTTAGGGTTAGGGTCAGGTTTAGAGGTTAGGGATAGGTTTAGGGTTATGGTTATATTTAGGGTTAGGGTTACGGTTATGGTTAGGGTTAGCGGTAAGTTTTATGGTTAGGGTTAGGGTTAGGTTTGGGGTTAGGATTAGGGTTAGGGTTAGCGTTAGGATTAGGGTGAGGGTAAGAGTTTGGGTTAGGGGTTACGGTTAAGGTTGGGGGTTAGTGTTAGGGTTAGGCGTTGAGTTAGGGTTAGGGTTTAGGGTAATGGTTAGGGTTAGGTTTAGAGTTAGGATTAAGTGTCAGGGTTAGTGTCAGCGGTCAGGGTTAGTGTTAGGGTTAGGGTCAGGTTTAGGGGTTGGGGTAGGGTTAGGGTTATGGTTATGGTTAGGGCAAGGATTAGGGTTAGGGTTAGGTGTCAGGGTTAGTGTTAGCGGTCAGGGTTAGTGTTAGGGATAGGGTCATATTTAGGGTTTAGCGGTAGGGTTAGGGTTAGGGTGAGGGTTAGGGTTCAGGTTAGGGTTAGGGTTAGGGCTAGGGTTAGGGTTAGGGTTAGGGTTAGGGTTAGGTTTGGGGTTAGGATTAGGGTTAGGGTTAGCGTTAGGATTAGGGTGAGGTTTAGGGGTTGGGGTAGGGTTAGGGTTATGGTTATGGTTAGGGCAAGGATTAGGGTTAGGGTTAGGTGTCAGGGTTAGTGTTAGCGGTCAGGGTTAGTGTTAGGGATAGGGTCATATTTAGGGTTTAGCGGTAGGGTTAGGGTTAGGGTGAGGGTTAGGGTTCAGGTTAGGGTTAGGGTTAGGGCTAGGGTTAGGGTTAGGGTTGGGGTTAGGGTTAGGCTTAGGGTTAGGGTTAGGGTTGAGGTTAAGGTTGGGTATAGGGTTAGGGTTAGGGTTAGGGTTAGGGTTAGGGTTAGGGTTAGGGTTAGGGTTAAACTTAGGGTTAGTGTTAGGGTTAGGGTTAGGGTTAGGGTTAGGGTTAGGGTTAGGGTTAGCGTTAGGGTTAGGGTTAGGCTTAGGTTTAGGGTTAGGGTTAGGCTTAGGGTTAGGTTAGGCTTAGGGCTGGGGTTAGGGTTAGGGTTAGGGTTAGGGTTAGGGTTAGGGTTAGGGTTAGGGTTAGGGTTAGGGTTAGGGTTAGGGTTAGGCTTAGGATTAGGATTAGGATTAGGGTCAGGTTAAGGGATTAGGGGTTAGGAGTTAGGGTTAGGTTTACTGTTAGGGTTAGGGTTAGGTTTAGGATTAGGGTTAGGGTTAGGTTAGGGTTAGGGTTAGGGTTATGGTTAGGGTTAGGTTTAGGGTTAGGGTTAGGGTTAGGGTTAGGGTTTAGGGTAAGTGTTAGATTTAGGTTTAGGGTTAGGGTTAGGGTTAGGGTTAGGGTTAGGGTTAGGGTTAGGGTAAAGGTAAGGTTTAGGGGTTAGGGTTAGGGTTAGGGTTAGGGTTAGGGTTAGGGTTCGGGGTTGGGTTTAGGGTTATGGTTTTGGTAAGGTTTAGGGCTTAGAGTTTGGGTTAGTGTTAGGGGTTAAGGTTGGGGATAGGGTTAGTGTCAGGGTTGAGGTTAAGGTTGGGTATAGGGTTAGGGTTTGGGGTTAGGGTTAGTGTTAGTGGTCAGGGTTAGTGTTAGGGTTAGGGTCAGGTTTAGAGGTTAGGGATAGGTTTAGGGTTATGGTTATGGTTAGGGTTAGGGTTCCGGTTATGGTTAGTGTTAGCGGTAAGGTTTAGGGTTAGTGTTAGGGTTAGGGTTAGGGTTAGGTTTGGGGTTTGGATTAGGGTTACGGTTAGTGTTAGGATTAGGGTGAGGGTAAGAGTTTGGGTTAGGGGTTACGGTTAAGGTTGGGGATTAGTGTTAGGGTTAGGCGTTGAGTTAGGGTTAGGGTTTAGGGTAATGGTTAGGGTTAGGTTTAGAGTTAGGATTAAGTGTCAGGGTTAGTGTTAGCGGTCAGGGTTAGTGTTAGGGTTAGGGTCAGGTTTAAAGGTTGGGGTAGGGTTAGGGTTATGGTTATGGTTAGGGCAAGGATTAGGGTTAGGTTTAGGGTAAGGGTTAGGGTTAGGGTTAGGGTTAGGGTTAGGGTTAGGGTTAGGGTTAGGATTAGGATTAGGGTTAGGGTTAGGGTTAGGGTTTAGGGTTAGGGGTTGGGGTTGTGGTTAGGGTTAGGGGTTGGGATTAGGATTAGGGTTCGGGTTGAGTTTAGGGTTAGGGTTAGGGTTTGGCTTAGGCTTAGGCTTAGGCTTCGGGTTAGGGTTAGGGTTATGGTTAGGGTTAGGGTTAAGCTTAGGGTTAGGGTTAGAGTCAGTTTTAGGGGTTAGGGGTCAGGTTTGGGGTTAGGGTTAGGCTTAGGGTTAGGTTAGGCTTAGGGCTGGGGTTAGGGTTAGGGTTAGGGTTGGGTTTAGGGGTTAGGGTTGGGGTTATGTTTTGGTTTAGGGTTAGGGTTAGATTTTAGGGTTAGGGTTAGGGTTAGGGTTAGGGTTAGGGTTAGGGTTAAGGTTAGGTTGAGGGTTAAGTTTAGGGTTAGAATCAGGGTTAGGGTTAGGGTTAGGGTTAGGCTTCGGCTTAGGTTTAGGGTTAGGGTTAGGCTTAGGGTTAGGTTAGGCTTACGGTTGGGGTTAGGGTTAGGGTTAGGGTTAGGGTTAGGGTTAGGGTTACGGTTAGGGTTAAGGTTAGGGTTAGGCTTAGGGTTGGGGTTACGGTTTTGGTTAGGATTAGGGTTAGGGATAGGTTTAGGCTTAGGTTAGGTTTAGGGTTAGGGTCAGGTTAAGGGGTTAGGGTTAGGGTTAGGGTTAGGGTTAGGGTTAGGTTTTGGCTTAGGGTTAGGGTTAGGGTTAGGGTTAAGGTTAGGTTAAGGGTTAGGTTTAGGGTTAGGGTCCGGGTTAGGGTTACGGTTCGGGTCAGGGTTAGGGTTACGGTTCGGGATAGGTTTAGCGTTAGGCTTAGGTTTACGGTTAGGCTTAGTGTTAGGTTTAGGTTTAGGGGTTTGTGGTTAGGGTTAGGGTTAGGGTTAGGGTTTATCGTTAGGGTTATGGTTACGGTTGGGGTTAGGTTTAGGGTTTAGGGTTAGGGTTAGAGTTGGTGTTTTGGTTAGGGTTAGGGTTTAGGGTTAGCGTGTGGGCAAGGGTTAGGTTTAGAATTAGGGTTAGGTTTAGCGTTAGTGTTAGGGTTAGTGTTAGGGTTATGTTTTATAGTTAGGGTTAGTGTAAGGCTTAGATTTAGAGGTTTGGGTTTGGGGTTAGGGTTAGGGTTAGGGTTAGGGTCAGGTTTAGGGGTTAGGGTTTAGGGGTTAGAGTTAGGATTAGGGTTAGGGGTAGGGTGAGGTTAGGGTTAGGGTTAGGGTGAGGGTAAGGGTTAGATTTAGGGTTAGGTTTAGGGTTAGGTTTCGGTTTAGTGTTAGTGTTAGGGATAGGGTTAGGGTTAGGGTTAGGGTTAGGGTTAAGGTTAGGGTTAGGGTTAGGGGTTGGGGTTGGGTTCAGGGTTATGGTTAGGGTTAGGGTTAGGGTTAGGGTTAGGGTTTGGCTTAGGCTTAGGCTTAGGGTTAGGGTTAGGCTTAGGGTTAGGGTTAGGGTTAGGGTTAGGGTTAGGTTTAGGGTTAGGGTTAGGTTTAGTATTAGGGTTAGGGTTAGGTTAGGGTTAGGGTTAGGGTTATGGTTAGGGTTAGGTTTAGGGTTAGGGTTAGGGTTAGGGTTAGGGTTTAGGGTAAGTGTTAGGTTTAGGTTTAGGGTTAGGGTTAGGGTTAGGGTTAGGGTTCGGGTTAGGGTAAAGGTAAGGTTTAGGGGTTAGGGTTAGTGTTAGTGTTAGGTTTAGGCTTAGTATTCGGGTTAGGGTTAGGTTTTAGTGTTAGGGTTAGGGTTAGGGTTAGGCTTACGTTTAGGGTTTGGGGTTGGGTTTAGGGTTATGGATTTGGTAAGGTTTAGGGCTGAGAGTTTGGGTTAGTGTTAGGGGTTAAGTTTGGGGTTAGGGTTAGTGTTAGGGTTGAGGTTAAGGTTGGGTATAGGGTTAGGGTTTGGGGTTAGGGTTAGTGTTAGTGGTCAGGGTTAGTGTTAGGGTTAGGGTCAGGTTTAGAGGTTAGGGATAGGTTTAGGGTTATGGTTATGGTTAGGGTTATGGTTACGGTTATGGTTAGGGTTAGCGGTAAGGTTTAGGGTTAGGGTTAGGGTTAGGGTTAGGGTTAGGTTAGGCTTAGGGTTGGGGTTAGGGTTAGGGTTAGGGTTAGGGTTACGGTTAGGGTTAAGGTTAGGGTTAGGGTTAGGGTTAGGTTTAGGTTAGGCTTAGGGTTGGGGTTACGGTTTTGGTTAGGATTAGGGTAAGGGATAGGTTTAGGCTTAGGTTAGGGTTAGGGTTAGGGTCAGGTTAAGGGGTTAGGGTTAGGGTTAGGGTTAGGGTTAGGGTTAGGGTTAGGGTTAGGGTTAGGGTTAGGTTTTGGCTTAGGGTTAGGGTTAGGGTTAGGGTTAGGGTTAGGGTTAGGGTTAGGGTTAGGGTTAGGGTTAGGGTTAGGTTTTGGCTTAGGGTTAGGCTTAGGGTTAGGGTTAAGGTTAGGTTAAGGGTTAGGTTTAGGGTTAGGGTCCGGGTTAGGGTTACGGTTCGGGTCAGGGTTAGGGTTACGGTTCGGGATAGGTTTAGGGTTAGGCTTAGGTTTACGGTTAGGCTTAGTGTTAGGTTTAGGTTTAGGGGTTGGGGGTTAGGGTTAGGGTTAGGGTTTATCGTTAGGGTTATGGTTACGGTTGGGGTTAGGTTTAGGGTTTAGGGTTAGGATTAGGGTTGGTGTTTTGGTTTAGGGGTTGGGGTTGGGTTTAGGGTTATGGTTATGGTTAGGGTTAGGGTTAGGGGTTAGGGTTGGGGTTATATTTAGGTTTAGGGTTAGGGTTAGGGTTAGATTTCAGGGTTAGGGTTAGGGTTAGGGTTAGGGTTAGGGTTAGGGTTTAGGGTTAGATTTTAGGTTTAGGGTTAGGGTTAGGGTTAGGATTAGGGTTAGGGTTAGGGTTAGGGTTAGGGATAGGTTTAGGGTTGGGGTTATGTTTAGGTTTAGGGTTAGGGTTAGGGTTAGGGTTAGATTTTCGGGTTAGGGTTAGGGTTAGGGGTTGATTTAGGGTTAGGGTTAGGGTTAGGGTTAGGGTTAGGGTTAGGCTTAGGGTTAGGATTAAGGTTAGGTTGAGGGTTAAATTTAGGGTTAGGGTCAGGGTTAGGGTTAGGGTTAGGCTTACGGTTAGGTTAGGCTTAGGGGTAGTGTTAGGGTTAGGGTTAGGGTTAGGCTTAAGGTTAGGTTAGGCTTAGGGTTGGGGTTAGGGTTAGGGTCAGATTTTAGGGTTAGGGTTAGTGTTAGGGTTATGTTTTATAGTTAGGTTTAGGGTAAGGCTTAGATTTAGAGGTTTGGGTTTTGGGTTAGGGTTAGGGTTAGGGTCAGGTTTAGGGGTTAGGGGTTAGGGGTTAGGGTTAGGATTAGGGTTAGGGGTAGGGTGAGGTTAGGGTTAGGGTTAGGGTTAGGGTTAGGGTTAGGGTTAGGGTTAGGGGTTAGGGTTAGGGTTAGGGTTAGGGTTAGGTTTAGGGTTAGGGTTAGGGTTAGGGTTAGGGTTTAGGGTAAGTGTTAGGTTTAGGTTTAGGTTTAGGGTTAGGGTTAGCGTTAGGGTTAGGTTTAGGGTTAGGGTTAGGGTTAGGGTTAGGGTTTAGGGTAAGTGTTAGGTTTAGGTTTAGGTTTAGGGTTAGGGTTAGGGTTAGGGTTCGGGTTAGGGTAAAGGTCAGGTTTAGGGGTTAGGGTTAGTGTTAGTGTTAGGTTAGGGTTAGGATTAGGGTTAGGGTTAGGGTTAGGGTTATGGTTACGGTTAGGGTTAGGGTTAGGGTTAGGGTTAGGGTTAGAGTCAGGGTTTATCGTTAGGGTTATGGTTACGGTTGGGGTTAGGTTTAGGGTTTAGGGTTAGGGTTAGAGTTGGTGTTTTGGTTAGGGTTAGGGTTTAGGGTTAGCGTGTGGGCAAGGGTTAGGTTTAGAATTAGGGTTAGGTTTAGCGTTAGTGTTAGGGTTAGTGTTAGGGTTATGTTTTATAGTTAGGGTTAGTGTAAGGCTTAGATTTAGAGGTTTGGGTTTGGGGTTAGGGTTAGGGTTAGGGTTAGGGTCAGGTTTAGGGGTTAGGGTTTAGGGGTTAGAGTTAGGATTAGGGTTAGGGGTAGGGTGAGGTTAGGGTTAGGGTTAGGGTGAGGGTAAGGGTTAGATTTAGGGTTAGGTTTAGGGTTAGGTTTCGGTTTAGTGTTAGTGTTAGGGTTAGGGTTAGGGTTAGGGTTAGGGTTAGGGTTAGGGTTAAGGTTAGGGTTAGGGTTAGGGGTTGGGGTTGGGTTCAGGGTTATGGTTAGGGTTAGGGTTAGGGTTAGGGTTAGGGTTAGGGTTTGGCTTAGGCTTAGGCTTAGGGTTAGGGTTAGGCTTAGGGTTAGAGTTAGGGTTAGGGTTAGGGTTAGGGTTAGGATTAGGGTTAGGCTTAGGGTTAGGCTTAGGGTTAGGGTTAGGGTTAGGGTTAGGGTTAGGGTTAGGGTTAGGCTTACGTTTAGGGTTTGGGGTTGGGTTTAGGGTTATAGTTTTGGTAAGGTTTAGGGCTTAGAGTTTGGGTTAGTGTTACGGGTTAAGGTTGGGTTTAGGGTTAGTGTTAGGGTTGAGGTTAAGGTTGGGTATAGGGTTAGGGTTTGGGGTAAGGGTTAGTGTTAGTGGTCAGGGTTAGTGTTAGGGTTAGGGTCAGGTTTAGAGGTTAGGGATAGGTTTAGGGTTATGGTTATATTTAGGGTTAGGGTTACGGTTATGGTTAGGGTTAGCGGTAAGTTTTATGGTTAGGGTTAGGGTTAGGTTTGGGGTTAGGATTAGGGTTAGGGTTAGCGTTAGGATTAGGGTGAGGGTAAGAGTTTGGGTTAGGGGTTACGGTTAAGGTTGGGGGTTAGTGTTAGGGTTAGGCGTTGAGTTAGGGTTAGGGTTTAGGGTAATGGTTAGGGTTAGGTTTAGAGTTAGGATTAAGTGTCAGGGTTAGTGTCAGCGGTCAGGGTTAGTGTTAGGGTTAGGGTCAGGTTTAGGGGTTGGGGTAGGGTTAGGGTTATGGTTATGGTTAGGGCAAGGATTAGGGTTAGGGTTAGGTGTCAGGGTTAGTGTTAGCGGTCAGGGTTAGTGTTAGGGATAGGGTCATATTTAGGGTTTAGCGGTAGGGTTAGGGTGAGGGTTAGGGTTCAGGTTAGGGTTAGGGTTAGGGCTAGGGTTAGGGTTAGGGTTAGGGTTAGGGTTAGGGTTAGGGTTAGGTTTGGGGTTAGGATTAGGGTTAGGGTTAGCGTTAGGATTAGGGTGAGGTTTAGGGGTTGGGGTAGGGTTAGGGTTATGGTTATGGTTAGGGCAAGGATTAGGGTTAGGGTTAGGTGTCAGGGTTAGTGTTAGCGGTCAGGGTTAGTGTTAGGGATAGGGTCATATTTAGGGTTTAGCGGTAGGGTTAGGGTTAGGGTGAGGGTTAGGGTTCAGGTTAGGGTTAGGGTTAGGGCTAGGGTTAGGGTTAGGGTTGGGGTTAGGGTTAGGCTTAGGGTTAGGGTTAGGGTTGAGGTTAAGGTTGGGTATAGGGTTAGGGTTAGGGTTAGGGTTAGGGTTATGGTTAGGGTTAGGGTTAAAGTTAGGGTTAGTGTTAGGGTTAGGGTTAGGGTTAGGGTTAGGGTTAGGGTTAGCGTTAGGGTTAGGGTTAGGCTTAGGTTTAGGGTTAGGGTTAGGCTTAGGGTTAGGTTAGGCTTAGGTCTGGGGTTAGGGTTAGGGTTAGGGTTGGGTTTAGGGGTTAGGGTTGGGGTTATGTTTAGGTTTAGGGTTAGGGTTAGATTTTAGGGTTAGGGTTAGGGTTAGGGTTACGGTTAGGGTTACGGTTAGGGTTAGGGTTAGGGTTAGGGTTAAGGTTAGGTTGAGGGTTAGGGTTAGGGGTTACGGTTGGGGTTATGTTTAGGTTTAGGGTTAGGGTTAGATTTTAGGGTTAGGGTTAGGGTTAGGGTTAGGGTTAGGGTTAGGGTTAGGGTTAGGGTTAAGGTTAGGTTGAGGGTTAAGTTTAGGGTTAGAATCAGGGTTAGGGTTAGGGTTAGGGTTAGGTTAGGGTTAGGGTTGAGGTTAAGGTTGGGTATAGGGTTAGGGTTAGGGTTAGGGTTAGGGTTATGGTTAGGGTTAGGGTTAAAGTTAGGGTTAGTGTTAGGGTTAGGGTTAGGGTTAGGGTTAGGGTTAGGGTTAGGGTTAGGGTTAGCGTTAGGGTTAGGGTTAGGCTTAGGTTTAGGGTTAGGGTTAGGCTTAGGGTTAGGTTAGGCTTAGGTCTGGGGTTAGGGTTAGGGTTAGGGTTGGGTTTAGGGGTTAGGGTTGGGGTTATGTTTAGGTTTAGGGTTAGGGTTAGATTTTAGGGTTAGGGTTAGGGTTAGGGTTACGGTTAGGGTTACGGTTAGGGTTAGGGTTAGGGTTAGGGTTAAGGTTAGGTTGAGGGTTAGGGTTAGGGGTTACGGTTGGGGTTATGTTTAGGTTTAGGGTTAGGGTTAGATTTTAGGGTTAGGCTTAGGGTTGGGGTTAGGGTTAGGGTTAGGGTTAGGGTTAGGGTTACGGTTAGGGTTAAGGTTAGGGTTAGGGATGGGTTAGGTTTAGGTTAGGCTTATGGGTTGGGGTTACGGTTTTGGTTAGGATTAGGGTTAGGGATAGGTTTAGGCTTAGGTTAGGGTTAGGGTTAGGGTCAGGTTAAGGGGTTAGCGTTAGGGTTAGGGTTAGGGTTAGGTTTTGGCTTAGGGTTAGGTTTAGGGTTAGGGTTAAGATTAGGTTAAGGGTTAGGTTTAGGGTTAGGGTCCGGGTTAGGGTTACGGTTCGGGTCAGGGTTAGGGTTACGGTTCGGGATAGGTTTAGGGTTAGGCTTAGGGTTACGGTTAGGCTTAGTGTTAGGTTTAGGTTTAGGGGTTTGGGGTTAGGGTTAGGGTTAGGGTTTATCGTTACGGTTATGGTTACGGTTGGGGTTAGGTGTAGGGTTTAGGGTTAGGGTTAGGGTTGGTGTTTTGGTTAGGGTTAGGGTTTAGGGTTAGGGTGTGGGCAAGGGTTAGGTTTAGAATTAGGGTTAGGTTTAGCGTTAGTGTTAGGGTTAGTGTTAGGGTTATGTTTTATAGTTAGGGTTAGTGTAAGGCTTAGATTTAGAGGTTTGGGTTTGGGGTTAGGGTTAGGGTCAGGTTTAGGGGTTAGGGTTTAGGGGTTAGAGTTAGGATTAGGGTTAGGGGTAGGGTGAGGTTAGGGTTAGGGTTAGGGTGAGGGTAAGGGTTAGATTTAGGGTTAGGTTTAGGGTTAGGTTTCGGTTTAGTGTTAGTTTTAGGGTTAGGGTTAGGGTTAGGGGTTGGGGTTGGGTTCAGGGTTATGGTTAGGGTTAGGGTTAGGGTTTGGCTTAGGCTTAGGCTTAGGGTTAGGGTTAGGCTTAGGGTTAGGGTTAGGGTTAGGGTTAGGGTTAGGGTTAGGGTTAGGATTATGGTTAGGGTTAGGGTTAGGGTTAGGATTAGGGTTAGGCTTAGGGTTAGGTTCAGGTTAAGGGATTAGGGGTTAGGAGTTAGGGTTAGGGTTAGGGTTAGATTTAGGGGTAGGGTGAGGTTAGGGTTAGGGTTAGGGTTAGGTTTAGGGGTAGGGTGAGGTTAGGGTTAGGGTTAGGGTTAGGTTTACTGTTAGGGTTAGGTTCAGGTTAAGGGATTAGGGGTTAGGTGTTAGGGTTAGGGTTAGGCTTAGGGTTAGGGTTAGGTTTAGGCTTAGGGTTAGGGTTAGGGTTAGGTTTACTGTTAGGGTTAGGGTTAGGTTTAGGATTAGGGTTAGGGTTAGGTTAGGGTTAGGGTTAGGGTTAGGTTTAGGGTTAGGGTTAGGGTTAGGGTTAGGGTTTAGGGTAAGTGTTAGGTTTAGGTTTAGGGTTAGGGTTAGGGTTAGGGTTCGGGTTAGGGTAAAGGTCAGGTTTAGGGGTTAGGGTTAGTGTTAGTGTTAGGTTTAGGGTTAGTATTCGGGTTAGGGTTAGGTTTTAGTGTTAGGGTTAGGGTTAGGGTTAGGGTTAGGCTTACGTTTAGGGTTTGGGGTTGGGTTTAGGGTTATGGTTTTGGTAAGGGTTAGGGCTTAGAGTTTGGGTTAGTGTTAGGGGTTAAGGATGGGGTTAGGGTTAGTGTTAGGGTTGAGGTTAAGGTTGGGTATAGGGTTAGGGTTTGGGGTTAGGGTTAGTGTTAGTGGTCACGGTTAGTGTTAGGGTTAGGGTCAGGTTTAGAGGTTAGGGATAGGTTTAGGGTTATGGTTAGGGTTAGTGTTAGGGTTACGGTTAAGGTTAGGGTTAGCGCTAAGGTTTAGGGTTAGGGTTAGGGTTAGGGTTAGGGTTAGGTTTGGGGTTAGGATTAGGGTTAGGATTAGCGTTAGGATTAGGGTGAGGGTAAGAGTTTGGGTTAGGGTTGGGGGTTAGTGTTAGGGTTAGGCGTTTAGTTAGGGTTAGGGTTTAGGGTAATTGTTAGGGTTAGGTTTAGAGTTAGGATTAAGTGTCAGGGTTAGTGTTAGCGGTCAGGGTTAGGGTTAGGGTTAGGGTTAGGTTCAGGTTTAGGGGTTGGGGTAGGGTTAGTGTTATGGTTATGGTTAGGGCAAGGATTAGGGTTAGGGTTAGGTGTCAGGGTTAGTGTTAGGGGTCAGGGTTAGTGTTAGGGATAGGGTAATATTTAGGGGTTTCGAGGTAGGGTTAGGGTTAGGGTGAGGGTTAGGGTTCAGGTTAGGGTTAGGTTCAGGGTTAGGGTTAGGGTTAGGGTTAGGTGTAGGGGTTGAGGTTAGGGTTAGAGTTAGGTGTTAGGGTTAGGGTGAGGGTAAGGGTTAGGTTTAGGGTTAGGTTTCGGGTTAGTGTTAGGGTTAGGGTTGGGTTTAGGGGTAGGGTTAGGGTAAGGGATAGGGTTAGGGTTAGGATTAGGCCTAGGTTTAGGGGTTGGGGTTGGGTTTAGGGTTATGGTTAGGGTTACGGTTAGGGTTTAGGGTTTGGGTTAGTGTTAGGGGTTAGCGTTGGGGTTAGGGTTAGGGTTAGGTTTAGGGTTAGGTTTCGGGTTAGGACTTAGGGTTAGGTTTAGGGTTAGGGTTAGGGTTTAGGGTTAGGGTTAGGGTTAGGGTTAAGTTTAGGGTTAGGGTTAGGGTTAGGTTTAGGGTTAGGGTCAGGTTTAGGGGTTAGGTGTCAGGGTTAGTGTTAGGGGTCAGGGTTAGTGTTAGGGATAGGGTAATATTTAGGGGTTTCGAGGTAGGGTTAGGGTTAGGGTGAGGGTTAGGGTTCAGGTTAGGGTTAGGTTTAGGGTTAGGGTTAGGGTTAGGGTTAGGTGTAGGGGTTGGGGATAGGGTTAGGTGTAGGGGTTGAGGTTAGGGTTAGTGTTAGAGTTAGGTGTTAGGGTTAGGGTGAGGGTAAGGGTTAGGTTTAGGGTTATGGTTAGGTTTAGGGTTAGGTTTCGGGTTAGTGTTAGGGTTAGGGTTGGGTTTAGGGGTAGGGTTAGGGTAAGGGATAGGGTTAGGGTTAGGATTAGGCCTAGGTTTAGGAGTTGGGGTTGGGTTTAGGGTTATGGTTAGGGTTACGGTTAGGGTTTAGGGTTTGGGTTAGTGTTAGGGGTTAGCGTTGGGGTTAGGCTTAGGGTTAGGTTTAGGGTTAGGTTTCGGGTTAGGACTTAGGGTTAGGTTTAGGGTTAGGGTTTAGGGTTAGGGTTAGGGTTAGGGTTAGGGTTAGGGTTAAGTTTAGGGTTAGGGTTAGGGTTAGGTTTAGGGTTAGGGTCAGGTTTAGGGGTTAGGGGTCAGGGTTGGGGTTAGGTTTAGGGATAGGGTGAGTTCACCGCTAGGGTTAGGGTTAGGGTTAGGGGTTAGGGGTTAGGGTTAGGTTTAGGGTTAGTGTTAGCGTTAGGGTTAGTGTTGGGTTTAGTGTACGTGTTAGGGTTAGGGTTAGGGTTAGGGTTAGGGTTAGGGTTAGGGTTAGGGTTAGGATTAGGGGTTGGGGTTTGGTTTAGGGTTTAGGGTTAGGGTTATGGTTAGGGTTAGGGTTAGGGTTAGGGTTAGGGTTAGGGTTAGGGTGAGTTCACCGCTAGGGTTAGGGTTAGGGTTAGGGGTTAGGGGTTAGGGTTAGGGTTCGGTTTAGGGTTAGTGTTAGCGTTAGGTTTAGTGTTGGGTTTAGTGTACGTGTTAGGGTGAGGGTTAGGGTTAGGGTTAGGGTTAGGGTTAGGGTTAGGTTAGGCTTAGGGTTGGGGTTACGGTTTTGGTTAGGATTAGGGTTAGGGTTAGGGATAGGGTTAGGCTTAGGTTAGGGTTAGGGTTATGGTTAGGGTCAGGTTAAGGGGTTAGCGTTAGGGTTAGGGTTAGGGTTAGGTTTTGGCTTAGGGTTAGGTTTAGGGTTAGGGTTAGGGTTAGGGTTAGGGTTAGGGTTAAGGTTAGGTTAAGGGTTAGGTTTAGGGTTAGGGTCCGGGTTAGGGTTACGGTTCGGGTCAGGGTTAGGGTTACGGTTCGGGATAGGTTTAGGGTTAGGCTTAGGGTTACGGTTAGGCTTTGTGTTAGGTTTAGGTTTAGGGGTTTGGGGTTAGGGTTAGGGTTAGGGTTTATCGTTACAGTTATGGTTACGGTTGGGGTTAGGTGTAGGGTTTAGGGTTAGGGTTAGGGTTGGTGTTTTGGTTAGGGTTAGGGTTTAGGGTTAGGGTGTGGGCAAGGGTTAGGTTTAGAATTAGGGTTAGGTTTAGCGTTAGTGTTAGGGTTAGTGTTAGGGTTATGTTTTATAGTTAGGGTTAGGGTAAGGCTTAGATTTAGAGGTTTGGGTTTGGGGTTAGGGTTAGGGTTAGGGTTAGGGTCAGGTTTAGGGGTTAGGGTTTAGGGGTTAGATTTAGGATTAGGGTTAGGGGTAGGGTGAGGTTAGGGTTAGGGTTAGGGTGAGGGTAAGGGTTAGATTTAGGGTTAGGGTTAGGGTTAGGTTTCGGTTTAGTGTTAGTGTTAGGGTTAGGGTTAGGGTTAGGGGTTGGGGTTGGGTTCAGGGTTAGGGTTAGGGTTAGGGTTAGGGTTAGGGTTTGGCTTAGGCTTAGGCTTAGGGTTAGGGTTAGGCTTAGGGTTAGGGTTAGGGATAGCGTTAGGGTTAGGGTTACGGTTAGGTTTAGGGTTAGGCTTAGGGTTAGGTTCACGTTAAGGGATTAGGGGTTAGGAGTTAGGGGTTAGGGTTAGGGTTAGGTTTAGGGGTAGGGTGAGTTTAGGGTTAGGGTAAGGGTTAGGTTTACTGTTACGGTTAGGTTCAGGTTAAGGGATTAGGGGTTAGGTGTTAGGGTTAGGGTTAGGCTTAGGGTTAGGGTTAGGTTTAGGCTTAGGGTTAGGGTTAGGGTTAGGGTTAGGTTTACTGTTAGGGTTAGGGTTAGGTTTAGGATTAGGGTTAGGGTTAGGTTAGGGTTAGGGTTAGGGTTAGGGTAAATGTTAGGTTTAGGTTTAGGGTTAGGGTTAGGGTTAGGGTTAGGGTTCGGGTTAGGGTAAAGGTCAGGTTTAGGGGTTAGGGTTAGTGTTAGTGTTAGGTTTAGGGTTAGTATTCGGGTTAGGGTTAGGTTTAGGTGTTAGGGTTAGGGTTAGCGTTAGGCTTACGTTTAGGGTTTGGGGTTGGGTTTAGGGTTATGGTTTTGGTAAGGGTTAGGGCTTAGAGTTTGGGTTAGTGTTAGGGGTTAAGGATGGGGTTAGGGTTAGTGTTAGGGTTGAGGTTAAGGTTGGGTATAGGGTTAGGGTTTGGGGTTAGGGTTAGTGTTAGTGGTCACGGTTAGTGTTAGGGTTAGGGTCAGGTTTAGAGGTTAGGGATAGGTTTAGGGTTATGGTTAGGGTTAGTGTTAGGGTTACGGTTAAGGTTAGGGTTAGCGCTAAGGTTTAGGGTTAGGGTTAGGGTTAGGGTTAGGGTTAGGGTTAGGGTTAGGTTTGGGGTTAGGATTAGGTTTAGGATTAGCGTTAGGATTAGGGTGAGGGTAAGAGTTTGGGTTAGGGTTGGGGGTTAGTGTTAGGGTTAGGCGTTGAGTTAGGGTTAGGGTTTAGGGTAATGGTTAGGGTTAGGTTTAGAGTTAGGATTAAGTGTCAGGGTTAGTGTTAGCGGTCAGGGTTAGGGTTAGGGTTAGGGTTAGGTTCAGGTTTAGGGGTTGGGGTAGGGTTAGGGTTATGGTTATGGTTAGGGCAAGGATTAGGGTTAGGGTTAGGTGTCAGGGTTAGTGTTAGGGGTCAGGGTTAGTGTTAGGGATAGGGTAATATTTAGGGGTTTCGAGGTAGGGTTAGGGTTAGGGTGAGGGTTAGGGTTCAGGTTAGGGTTAGGTTTAGGGTTAGGGTTAGGGTTAGGGTTAGGTGTAGGGGTTGGGGATAGGGTTAGGTGTAGGGGTTGAGGTTAGGGTTAGTGTTAGAGTTAGGTGTTAGGGTTAGGGTGAGGGTAAGGGTTAGGTTTAGGGTTATGGTTAGGTTTAGGGTTAGGTTTCGGGTTAGTGTTAGGGTTAGGGTTGGGTTTAGGGGTAGGGTTAGGGTAAGGGATAGGGTTAGGGTTAGGATTAGGCCTAGGTTTAGGGGTTGGGGTTGGGTTTAGGGTTATGGTTAGGGTTACGGTTAGGGTTTAGGGTTTGGGTTAGTGTTAGGGGTTAGCGTTGGGGTTAGGGTTAGGGTTAGGTTTAGGGTTAGGTTTCGGGTTAGGACTTAGGGTTAGGTTTAGGGTTAGGGTTAGGGTTTAGGGTTAGGGTTAGGGTTAGGGTTAGGGTTAAGTTTAGGGTTAGGGTTAGGGTTAGGTTTAGGGTTAGGGTCAGGTTTAGGGGTTAGAGGTCAGGGTTGGGGTTAGGTTTAGGGATAGGGTGAGTTCACCGCTAGGGTTAGGGTTAGGGTTAGGGGTTAGGGGTTAGGGTTAGGTTTAGGGTTAGTGTTAGCGTTAGGTTTAGTGTTGGGTTTAGTGTACGTGTTAGGGTTAGGGTTAGGGTTAGGGTTAGGGTTAGGGTTAGTGTTAGGGTTAGGGTTAGGGTTAGGGTTAGGGTTAGGGTTAGGGTTTGGCTTAGGCTTAGGCTTAGGGTTAGGGTTAGGCTTAGGGTTAGGGTTAGGGTTAGGGATAGCGTTAGGGTTAGGGTTACGGTTAGGCTTAGGGTTAGGCTTAGGGTTAGGTTCAGGTTAAGGGATTAGGGGTTCGGAGTTAGGGTTAGGGTTAGGGTTAGATTTAGGGGTAGGGTGAGGTTAGGGTTAGGGTTAGGGTTAGGTTTAGGGGTAGGGTGAGTTTAGGGTTAGGGTAAGGGTTAGGTTTACTGTTAGGGTTAGGTTCAGGTTAAGGGATTAGGGGTTAGGTGTTAGGGTTAGGGTTAGGCTTAGGGTTAGGGTTAGGTTTAGGCTTAGGGTTAGGGTTAGGGTTAGGTTTACTGTTAGGGTTAGGGTTAGGTTTAGGATTAGGGTTAGGGTTAGGTTAGGGTTAGGGTTAGGGTTAGGGTTAGGGTTAGGGTTAGGGTTTAGGGTAAGTGTTAGGTTTAGGTTTAGGGTTAGGGTTAGGGTTAGGGTTAGGGTTCGGGTTAGGGTAAAGGTCAGGTTTAGGGGTTAGGGTTAGTGTTAGTGTTAGGTTTAGGGTTAGTATTCGGGTTAGGGTTAGGTTTTAGTGTTAGGGTTAGGGTTAGGGTTAGGGTTAGGGTTAGGGTTAGGGTTAGGGTTAGGCTTACGTTTAGGGTTTGGGTTTGGGTTTAGGGTTATGGATTTGGTAAGGTTTAGGGCTGAGAGTTTGGGTTAGTGTTAGGGGTTAAGGATGGGGTTAGGGTTAGTGTTAGGGTTGAGGTTAAGGTTGCGTATA
The DNA here is from genome assembly GCA_033558185.1 of Dromococcyx pavoninus. Classification (NCBI taxonomy): domain Eukaryota; kingdom Metazoa; phylum Chordata; class Aves; order Cuculiformes; family Neomorphidae; genus Dromococcyx; species Dromococcyx pavoninus. Next base: position 352,459 of record JAUMJL010000196.1, on the reverse strand, counting down.
GGGTTAGGGTTTGGGGTTAGGTTTAGTGTTAATGGTCAGGGTTAGTGTTACGGTTAGGGTCAGGTTTAGAGGTTAGGGATAGGTTTAGGGTTATGGTTAGGGTTAGTGTTAGGGTTACGGTTATGGTTAGGGTTAGCGGTAAGGTTTAGGGTTAGGGTTAGGGTTAGGGTTAGGTTTGGGGTTAGGATTAGGGTTAGGGTTAGCGTTAGGATTAGGGTGAGGGTAAGAGTTTGGGTTAGGGGTTACGGTTAAGGTTGGGGGTTAGTGTTAGGGTTAGGCGTTGAGTTAGGGTTAGGGTTTAGGGTAATGGTTAGGGTTAGGTTTAGAGTTAGGATTAAGTGTCAGGGTTAGTGTTAGCGGTCAGGGTTAGGGTTAGGGTTAGGGTTAGGTTTAGGGTTAGGGTTAGGTTCAGGTTTAGAGGTTGGGGTAGGGTTAGGGTTATGGTTATGGTTAGGGCAAGGATTAGGGTTAGGGTTAGGTGTCAGGGTTAGTGTTAGGGGTCAGGGTTAGTGTTAGGGATAGGGTAATATTTAGGGGTTTCGAGGTAGGGTTAGGGTTAGGGTGAGGGTTAGGGTTCAGGTTAGGGTTAGGTTTAGCGTTAGTGTTAGGGTTAGTGTTAGGGTTATGTTTTATAGTTAGGGTTAGGGTAAGGCTTAGATTTAAAGGTTTGGGTTTGGGGTTAGGGTTAGGGTTAGGGTCAGGTTTAGGGGTTAGGGTTTAGGGGTTAGAGTTAGGATTAGGGTTAGGGGTAGGGTGAGGTTAGGGTTAGGGTTAGGGTGAGGGTAAGGGTTAGATTTAGGGTTAGGTTTAGGGTTAGGTTTCGGTTTAGTGTTAGTGTTAGGGTTAGGGTTAGGGTTAGGGGTTGGGGTTGGGTTCAGGGTTAGGGTTAGGGTTAGGGTTAGGGTTAGGGTTTGGCTTAGGCTTAGGCTTAGGGTTAGGGTTAGGCTTAGGGTTAGGGTTAGGGATAGCGTTAGGGTTAGGTTTACGGTTAGGTTTAGGGTTAGGCTTAGGGTTATGTTCACGTTAAGGGATTAGGGGTTAGGAGTTAGGGTTAGGGTTAGGGTTAGATTTAGGGGTAGGGTGAGGTTAGGGTTAGGGTTAGGGTTAGGTTTAGGGGTAGGGTGAGTTTAGGGTTAGGGTAAGGGTTAGGTTTACTGTTACGGTTAGGTTCAGGTTAAGGGATTAGGGGTTAGGTGTTAGGGTTAGGGTTAGGCTTAGGGTTAGGGTTAGGTTTAGGCTTAGGGTTAGGGTTAGGGTTAGGGTTAGGTTTACTGTTAGGGTTAGGGTTAGGTTTAGGATTAGGGTTAGGGTTAGGTTAGGGTTAGGGTTAGGGTTAGGGTAAATGTTAGGTTTAGGTTTAGGGTTAGGGTTAGGGTTAGGGTTAGGGTTAGGGTTCGTGTTAGGGTAAAGGTCAGGTTTAGGGGTTAGGGTTAGTGTTAGTGTTAGGTTTAGGGTTAGTATTCGGGTTAGGGTTAGGTTTAGGTGTTAGGGTTAGGGTTAGGGTTAGGCTTACGTTTAGGGTTTGGGATTGGGTTTAGGGTTATGGTTTTGGTAAGGGTTAGGGCTTAGAGTTTGGGTTAGTGTTAGGGGTTAAGGATGGGGTTAGGGTTAGTGTTAGGGTTGAGGTTAAGGTTGGGTATAGGGTTAGGGTTTGGGGTTAGGGTTAGTGTTAGTGGTCACGGTTAGTGTTAGGGTTAGGGTCAGGATTAGAGGTTAGGGATAGGTTTAGGGTTATGGTTAGGGTTAGTGTTAGGGTTACGGTTAAGGTTAGGGTTAGCGCTAAGGTTTAGGGTTAGGGTTAGGGTTAGGGTTAGGGTTAGGGTTAGGGTTAGGTTTGGGGTTAGGATTAGGGTTAGGATTAGCGTTAGGATTAGGGTGAGGGTAAGAGTTTGGGTTAGGGTTGGGGGTTAGTGTTAGGGTTAGGCGTTGAGTTAGGGTTAGGGTTTAGGGTAATGGTTAGGGTTAGGTTTAGAGTTAGGATTAAGTGTCAGGGTTAGTGTTAGCGGTCAGGGTTAGGGTTAGGGTTAGGGTTAGTTTCAGGTTTAGGGGTTGGGGTAGGGTTAGGGTTATGGTTATGGTTAGGGCAAGGATTAGGGTTAGGGTTAGGTGTCAGGGTTAGTGTTAGGGGTCAGGGTTAGTGTTAGGGATAGGGTAATATTTAGGGGTTTCGAGGTAGGGTTAGGGTTAGGGTGAGGGTTAGGGTTCAGGTTAGGGTTAGGTTTAGGGTTAGGGTTAGGGTTAGGGTTAGGTGTAGGGGTTGGGGATAGGGTTAGGTGTAGGGGTTGAGGTTAGGGTTAGTGTTAGGGTTAGGTGTTAGGGTTAGGGTGAGGGTAAGGGTTAGGTTTAGGGTTATGGTTAGGTTTAGGGTTAGGTTTCGGGTTAGTGTTAGGGTTAGGGTTGGGTTTAGGGGTAGGGTTAGGGTAAGGGATAGGGTTAGGATTAGGATTAGGCCTAGGTTTAGGGGTTGGGGTTGGGTTTAGGGTTATGGTTAGGGTTACGGTTAGGGTTTAGGGTTTGGGTTAGTGTTAGGGGTTAGCGTTGGGGTTAGGGTTAGGGTTAGGTTTAGGGTTAGGTTTCGGGTTAGGACATAGGGTTAGGTTTAGGGTTAGGGTTAGGATTTAGGGTTAGGGTTAGGGTTAGGGTTAGGGTTAAGTTTAGGGTTAGGGTTACGGTTAGGTTTAGGGTTAGGGACAGGTTTAGGGGTTAGAGGTCAGGGTTGGGGTTAGGTTTAGGGATAGGGTGAGTTCACCGCTAGGGTTAGGGTTAGGGTTAGGGGTTAGGGGTTAGGGTTAGGTTTAGGGTTAGTGTTAGCGTTAGGTTTAGTGTTGGGTTTAGTGTACGTGTTAGGGTTAGGGTTAGGGTTAGGGTTAGGGTTAGGGTTAGGGTTAGGGTTAGTGTTAGGGTTAGGGTTAGGGTTAGGGTTAGGGTTAGGGTTAGGGGTTGGGGTATGGTTTAGGGTTTAGGGTTAGGGTTATGTTTAGGGTTAGGGTTAGGGTTAGGGTTAGGGTTAGGGTTAGGGTTAGGGTTAGGGTTAGGGTTAGGGTTAGGGTGAGTTCACCGCTAGGGTTATGGTTAGGGTTAGGGGTTAGGGGTTAGGGTTAGGTTTAGGGTTAGTGTTAGCGTTAGGTTTAGTGTTGGGTTTAGTGAACGTGTTAGGGTTAGGGTTAGGGTTAGGGTTAGGGTTAGGGTTAGGGTTAGGGGTTAGGGTTAGGGTTAGGGTTAGGGTTAGGGTTAGGGTTAGGGTGAGGGTTAGGGTTTGGCTTAGGCTTAGGCTTAGGCTTAGGCTTAGGGTTAGGGTTAGGCTTAGGGTTAGGGTTAGGGATAGCGTTAGGGTTAGGGTTACGGTTAGGCTTAGGGTTAGGCTTAGGGTTAGGTTCAGGTTAAGGGATTAGGGGTTAGGAGTTAGGGTTAGGGTTAGGGTTAGATTTAGGGGTAGGGTGAGGTTAGGGTTAGGGTTAGGGTTAGGTTTAGGGGTAGGGTGAGTTTAGGGTTAGGGTAAGGGTTAGGTTTACTGTTACGGTTAGGTTCAGGTTAAGGGATTAGGGGTTAGGTGTTAGGGTTAGGGTTAGGCTTAGGGTTAGGGTTAGGTTTAGGCTTAGGGTTAGGGTTAGGGTTAGGGTTAGGTTTACTGTTAGGGTTAGGGTTAGGTTTAGGATTAGGTTTAGGGTTAAGTTAGGGTTAGGGTTAGGGTTAGGGTTAGGGTTAGGGTTAGGGTTTAGGGTAAGTGTTAGGTTTAGGTTTAGGGTTAGGGTTAGGGTTAGGGTTCGGGTTAGGGTAAAGGTCAGGTTTAGGGGTTAGGGTTAGTGTTAGTGTTAGGTTTAGGGTTAGTATTCGGGTTAGGGTTAGGTTTTAGTGTTAGGGTTAGGGTTAGGGTTAGGGTTAGGGTTAGGCTTACGTTTAGGGTTTGGGGTTGGGTTTAGGATTATGGTTTTGGTAAGGGTTAGGGCTTAGAGTTTGGGTTAGTGTTAGGGGTTAAGGATGGGGTTAGGGTTAGTGTTAGGGTTGAGGTTAAGGTTGCGTATAGGGTTAGGGTTTGGGGTTAGGGTTAGTGTTAATGGTCAGGGTTAGTGTTACGGTTAGGGTCAGGTTTAGAGGTTAGGGATAGGTTTAGGGTTATGGTTAGGGTTAGTGTTAGGGTTACGGTTATGGTTAGGGTTAGCGGTAAGGTTTAGGGTTAGGGTTAGGGTTAGGGTTAGGGTTAGGTTTGGGGTTAGGATTAGGGTTAGGGTTAGCGTTAGGATTAGGGTGAGGGTAAGAGTTTGGGTTAGGGGTTACGGTTAAGGTTGGGGGTTAGTGTTAGGGTTAGGCGTTGAGTTAGGGTTAGGGTTTAGGGTAATGGTTAGGGTTAGGTTTAGAGTTAGGATTAAGTGTCAGGGTTAGTGTTACCGGTCAGGGTTAGGGTTAGGGTTAGGGTTAGGGTTAGGTTCAGGTTTAGAGGTTGGGGTAGGGTTAGGGTTATGGTTATGGTTAGGGCAAGGATTAGGGTTAGGGTTAGGTGTCAGGGTTAGTGTTAGGGGTCAGGGTTAGTGTTAGGGATAGGGTAATATTTAGGGGTTTCGAGGTAGGGTTAGGGTTAGGGTGAGGGTTAGGGTTCAGGTTAGGGTTAGGTTTAGGGTTAGGGTTAGGGTTAGGGTTAGGTGTAGGGGTTGGGGATAGGGTTAGGTGTAGGGGTTGAGGTTAGGGTTAGTGTTAGAGTTAGGTGTTAGGGTTAGGGTGAGGGTAAGGGTTAGGTTTAGGGTTATGGTTACGTTTAGGGTTAGGTTTCGGGTTAGTGTTAGGGTTAGGGTTGGATTTAGGGGTAGGGTTAGGGTAAGGGATAGGGTTAGGTTTAGGATTAGGCCTAGGTTTAGGGGTTGGGGTTGGGTTTAGGGTTATGGTTAGGGTTACGGTTAGGGTTAAGGGTTTGGGTTAGTGTTAGGGGTTAGCGTTGGGGTTAGGGTTAGGGTTAGGTTTAGGGTTAGGTTTCGGGTTAGGACTTAGGGTTAGGTTTAGGGTTAGGGTTAGGGTTTAGGGTTAGGGTTAGGGTTAGGGTTAGGGTTAGGGTTAAGTTTAGGGTTAGGGTTAGGGTTAGGTTTAGGTTAGGGTCAGGTTTAGGGGTTAGGGGTCAGGGTTGGGGTTAGGTTTAGGGATAGGGTGAGTTCACCGCTAGGGTTAGGGTTAGGGTTAGGGGTTAGGGGTTAGGGTTAGGTTTAGGGTTAGTGTTAGCGTTAGGTTTAGTGTTGGGTTTAGTGTACGTGTTAGGGTTAGGGTTAGGGTTAGGGTTAGGGTTAGGGTTAGGGTTAGGGTTAGGGGTTGGGGTTTGGTTTAGGGTTTAGGGTTAGGGTTATGGTTAGGGTTAGGGTTAGGGTTAGGGTTAGGGTGAGTTCACCGCTAGGGTTAGGGTTAGGGTTAGGGTTAGGGGTTAGGGGTTAGGGTTAGGTTTAGGGTTAGTATTAGCGTTAGGTTTAGTGTTGGGTTTAGTGTACGTGTTAGGGTTAGGGTTAGGGTTAGGGTTAGGGTTAGGGTTAGGGGTTAGGGTTAGGGTTAGGGTTAGGGTTAGGGTTAGGGTTAGGGTTAGGGTTTGGCTTAGGCTTAGGCTTAGGGTTAGGCTTAGGGTTAGGGTTAGGGTTAGGGATAGCGTTCGGGTTAGGGTTACGGTTAGGATTAGGGTTCGGCTTAGGGTTAGGTTCAGGTTAAGGGATTAGGGGTTAGGAGTTAGGGTTAGGGTTAGGGTTAGATTTAGGGGTAGGGTGAGGTTAGGGTTAGGGTTAGGGTTAGGTTAAGGGGTAGGGTGAGTTTAGGGTTAGGGTAAGGGTTAGGTTTACTGTTAGGGTTAGGTTCAGGTTAAGGGATTAGGGGTTAGGTGTTAGGGTTAGGGTTAGGCTTAGGGTTAGGGTTAGGTTTAGGTTTAGGATTAGGGTTAGGGTTAGGTTAGGGTTAGGGTTAGGGTTAGGGTTAGGGTTAGGGTTAGGGTTAGGGTTAGGGTTTAGGGTAAGTGTTAGGTTTAGGTTTAGGGTTAGGGTTAGGGTTAGGGTTAGGGTTCGGGTTAGGGTAAAGGTCAGGTTTAGGGGTTAGGGTTAGTGTTAGTGTTAGGTTTAGGGTTAGTATTCGGGTTAGGGTTAGGTTTTAGGGTTAGGGTTAGGGTTAGGGTTAGGGTTAGGGTTAGGGTTAGGGTTAGGGTTAGGCTTACGTTTAGGGTTTGGGGTTGGGTTTAGGGTTATGGTTTTGGTAAGGGTTAGGGCTTAGAGTTTGGGTTAGTGTTAGGGGTTAAGGATGGGGTTAGGGTTAGTGTTAGGGTTGAGGTTAAGGTTGCCTATAGGGTTAGGGTTTGGGGTTAGGGTTAGTGTTAATGGTCAGGGTTAGTGTTACGGTTCGGGTCAGGTTTAGAGGTTAGGGATAGGTTTAGGGTTATGGTTAGGGTTAGTGTTAGGGTTACGGTTATGGTTAGGGTTAGCGGTAAGGTTTAGGGTTAGGGTTAGGGTTAGGGTTAGGTTTGGGGTTAGGATTAGGGTTAGGGTTAGCGTTAGGATTAGGGTGAGGGTAAGAGTTTGGGTTAGGGGTTACGGTTAAGGTTGGGGGTTAGTGTTAGGGTTAGGCGTTGAGTTAGGGTTAGGGTTTAGGGTAATGGTTAGGGTTAGGTTTAGAGTTAGGATTAAGTGTCAGGGTTAGTGTTAGCGGTCAGGGTTAGGGTTAGGGTTAGGGTTAGGTTTAGGGTTAGTGTTAGGTTCAGGTTTAGAGGTTGGGGTAGGGTTAGGGTTATGGTTATGGTTAGGGCAAGGATTAGGGTTAGGGTTAGGTGTCAGGGTTAGTGTTAGGGGTCAGGGTTAGTGTTAGGGATAGGGTAATATTTAGGGGTTTCGAGGTAGGGTTAGGGTTAGGGTGAGGGTTAGGGTTCAGGTTAGGGTTAGGTTTAGCGTTAGTGTTAGGGTTAGTGTTAGGGTTATGTTTTATAGTTAGGGTTAGGGTAAGGCTTAGATTTAAAGGTTTGGGGTTGGGGTTAGGGTTAGGGTTAGGGTCAGGTTTAGGGGTTAGGGTTTAGGGGTTAGAGTTAGGATTAGGGTTAGGGGTAGGGTGAGGTTAGGGTTAGGGTTAGGGTGAGGGTAAGGGTTAGATTTAGGGTTAGGTTTAGGGTTAGGTTTCGGTTTAGTGTTAGTGTTAGGGTTAGGGTTAGGGTTAGGGGTTGGGGTTGGGTTCAGGGTTAGGGTTAGGGTTAGGGTTAGGGTTAGGGTTTGGCTTAGGCTTAGGCTTAGGGTTAGGGTTAGGCTTAGGGTTAGGGTTAGGGATAGCGTTAGGGTTAGGTTTACGGTTAGGTTTAGGGTTAGGCTTAGGGTTATGTTCACGTTAAGGGATTAGGGGTTAGGAGTTAGGGTTAGGGTTAGGGTTAGATTTAGGGGTAGGGTGAGGTTAGGGTTAGGGTTAGGGTTAGGTTTAGGGGTAGGGTGAGTTTAGGGTTAGGGTAAGGGTTAGGTTTACTGTTACGGTTAGGTTCAGGTTAAGGGATTAGGGGTTAGGTGTTAGGGTTAGGGTTAGGCTTAGGGTTAGGGTTAGGTTTAGGCTTAGGGTTAGGGTTAGGGTTAGGGTTAGGTTTACTGTTAGGGTTAGGGTTAGGGTTAGGTTTAGGATTAGGGTTAGGGTTAGGTTAGGGTTAGGGTTAGGGTTAGGGTAAATGTTAGGTTTAGGTTTAGGGTTAGGGTTAGGGTTAGGGTTAGGGTTCATGTTAGGGTAAAGGTCAGGTTTAGGGGTTAGGGTTAGTGTTAGTGTTAGGTTTAGGGTTAGTATTCGGGTTAGGGTTAGGTTTAGGTGTTAGGGTTAGGGTTAGGGTTAGGCTTACGTTTAGGGTTTGGGGTTGGGTTTAGGGTTATGGTTTTGGTAAGGGTTAGGGCTTAGAGTTTGGGTTAGTGTTAGGGGTTAAGGATGGGGTTAGGGTTAGTGTTAGGGTTGAGGTTAAGGTTGGGTATAGGGTTAGGGTTTGGGGTTAGGGTTAGTGTTAGTGGTCACGGTTAGTGTTAGGGTTAGGGTCAGGATTAGAGGTTAGGGATAGGTTTAGGGTTATGGTTAGGGTTAGTGTTAGGGTTACGGTTAAGGTTAGGGTTAGCGCTAAGGTTTAGGGTTAGGGTTAGGGTTAGGGTTAGGGTTAGGGTTAGGGTTAGGTTTGGGGTTAGGATTAGGGTTAGGATTAGCGTTAGGATTAGGGTGAGGGTAAGAGTTTGGGTTAGGGTTGGGGGTTAGTGTTAGGGTTAGGCGTTGAGTTAGGGTTAGGGTTTAGGGTAATGGTTAGGGTTAGGTTTAGAGTTAGGATTAAGTGTCAGGGTTAGTGTTAGCGGTCAGGGTTAGGGTTAGGGTTAGGGTTAGTTTCAGGTTTAGGGGTTGGGGTAGGGTTAGGGTTATGGTTATGGTTAGGGCAAGGATTAGGGTTAGGGTTAGGTGTCAGGGTTAGTGTTAGGGGTCAGGGTTAGTGTTAGGGATAGCGTAATATTTAGGGGTTTCGAGGTAGGGTTAGGGTTAGGGTGAGGGTTAGGGTTCAGGTTAGGGTTAGGTTTAGGGTTAGGGTTAGGGTTAGGGTTAGGTGTAGGGGTTGGGGATAGGGTTAGGTGTAGGGGTTGAGGTTAGGGTTAGTGTTAGAGTTAGGTGTTAGGGTTAGGGTGAGGGTAAGGGTTAGGTTTAGGGTTATGGTTAGGTTTAGGGTTAGGTTTCGGGTTAGTGTTAGGGTTAGGGTTGGGTTTAGGGGTAGGGTTAGGGTAAGGGATAGGGTTAGGGTTAGGATTAGGCCTAGGTTTAGGGGTTGGGGTTGGGTTTAGGGTTATGGTTAGGGTTACGGTTAGGGTTTAGGGTTTGGGTTAGTGTTAGGGGTTAGCGTTGGGGTTAGGGTTAGGGTTAGGTTTAGGGTTAGGTTTCGGGTTAGGACATAGGGTTAGGTTTAGGGTTAGGGTTAGGATTTAGGGTTAGGGTTAGGGTTAGGGTTAGGGTTAAGTTTAGGGTTAGGGTTAGGGTTAGGTTTAGGGTCAGGGACAGCTTTAGGGGTTAGAGGTCAGGGTTGAGGTTAGGTTTAGGGATAGGGTGAGTTCACCGCTAGGGTTAGGGTTAGGGTTAGGGGTTAGGGGTTAGGGTTAGGTTTAGGGTTAGTGTTAGCGTTAGGTTTAGTGTTGGGTTTAGTGTACGTGTTAGGGTTAGGGTTAGGGTTAGGGTTAGGGTTAGTGTTAGGGTTAGGGTTAGGGTTAGGGTTAGGGTTAGGGTTAGGGGTTGGGGTATGGTTTAGGGTTTAGGGTTAGGGTTATGTTTAGGGTTAGGGTTAGGGTTAGGGTTAGGGTTAGGGTTAGGGTTAGGGTTAGGGTTAGGGTTAGGGTTAGGGTTAGGGTGAGTTCACCGCTAGGGTTATGGTTAGGGTTAGGGGTTAGGGGTTAGGGTTAGGTTTAGGGTTAGTGTTAGCGTTAGGTTTAGTGTTGGGTTTAGTGAACGTGTTAGGGTTAGGGTTAGGGTTAGGGTTAGGGTTAGGGTTAGGGTTAGGGGTTAGGGTTAGGGTTAGGGTTAGGGTTAGGGTTAGGGTTAGGGTTTGGCTTAGGCTTAGGCTTAGGCTTAGGCTTAGGGTTAGGGTTAGGCTTAGGGTTAGGGTTAGGGATAGCGTTAGGGTTAGGGTTACGGTTAGGCTTAGGGTTAGGCTTAGGGTTAGGTTCAGGTTAAGGGATTAGGGGTTAGGAGTTAGGGTTAGGGTTAGGGTTAGATTTAGGGTTAGGGTGAGGTTAGGGTTAGGGTTAGGGTTAGGTTTAGGGGTAGGGTTAGGTTCAGGTTAAGGGATTAGGGGTTAGGTGTTAGGGTTAGGGTTAGGCTTAGGGTTAGGGTTAGATTTAGGCTTAGGGTTAGGGTTAGGGTTAGGGTTAGGTTTACTGTTAGGGTTAGGGTTAGGTTTAGGATTAGGGTTAGGGTTAAGTTAGGGTTAGGGTTAGGGTTAGGGTTAGGGTTAGGGTTTAGGGTAAGTGTTAGGT
>JAUMJL010000196.1:322500-337500 GCA_033558185.1 Dromococcyx pavoninus | reverse complement strand
TAGGATTAGGGTTCGGCTTAGGGTTAGGTTCAGGTTAAGGGATTAGGGGTTAGGAGTTAGGGTTAGGGTTAGGGTTAGATTTAGGGGTAGGGTGAGGTTAGGGTTAGGGTTAGGGTTAGGTTTAGGGGTAGGGTGAGTTTAGTGTTAGGGTAAGGGTTAGGTTTACTGTTAGGGTTAGGTTCAGGTTAAGGGATTAGGGGTTAGGTGTTAGGGTTAGGGTTAGGCTTAGGGTTAGAGTTAGGGTTAGGGTTAGGTTAGGGTTAGGGTTAGGGTTAGGGTTAGGGTTAGGGTTAGGGTTTAGGGTAAGTGTTAGGTTTAGGTTTAGGGTTAGGGTTAGGGTTAGGGTTAGGGTTAGGGTTAGGGTTCGGGTTAGGGTAAAGGTCAGGTTTAGGGGTTAGGGTTAGTGTTAGTGTTAGGCTTAGGGTTAGTATTCGGGTTAGGGTTAGGTTTTAGTGTTAGGGTTAGGGTTAGGGTTAGGGTTAGGGTTAGGGTTAGGCTTACGTTTAGGGTTTGGGGTTGGGTTTAGGGTTATGGTTTTGATAAGGGTTAGGGCTTAGAGTTTTGGTTAGTGTTAGGGGTTAAGGATGGGGTTAGGGTTAGTGTTAGGGTTGAGGTTAAGGTTGCCTATAGGGTTAGGGTTTGGGGTTAGGGTTAGTGTTAATGGTCAGGGTTAGTGTTACGGTTAGGGTCAGGTTTAGAGGTTAGGGATAGGTTTAGGGTTATGGTTAGGGTTAGTGTTAGGGTTACGGTTATGGTTAGGGTTAGCGGTAAGGTTTAGGGTTAGGGTTAGGGTTAGGGTTAGGGTTAGGTTTGGGGTTAGGATTAGGGTTAGGGTTAGCGTTAGGATTAGGGTGAGGGTAAGAGTTTGGGTTAGGGGTTACGGTTAAGGTTGGGGGTTAGTGTTAGGGTTAGGCGTTGAGTTAGGGTTAGGGTTTAGGGTAATGGTTAGGGTTAGGTTTAGAGTTAGGATTAAGTGTCAGGGTTAGTGTTAGCGGTCAGGGTTAGGGTTAGGGTTAGGGTTAGGGTTAGGTTCAGGTTTAGGGGTTGGGGTAGGGTTAGGGTTATGGTTATGGTTAGGGCAAGGATTAGGGTTAGGGTTAGGTGTCAGGGTTAGTGTTAGGGGTCAGGGTTAGTGTTAGGGATAGGGTAATATTTAGGGGTTTCGAGGTAGGGTTAGGGTTAGGGTGAGGGTTAGGGTTCAGGTTAGGGTTAGGTTAGGGTTAGGGTTAGGGTTTAGGGTTAGGGTTAGGGTTAGGGTTAGGGTTCAGTTTAGGGTTAGGGTTAGGGTTAGGTTCAGGGTTAAGGTCAGGTTTAGGGGTTAGGGGTCAGGGTTGGGGTTAGGTTTAGGGATAGGGTGAGTATACCCCTAAGGTTAGGGTTAGGGGTTAGGGGTTAGGGTTAGGTTTAGGGTTAGTGTTAGCCTTAGGTTTAGTGTTGGGTTTAGTGTACGTGTTAGGGTTAGGGTTAGGGTTAGGGTTAGGGTTAGGGTTAGGGTTAGGCCTAGGTTTAGGGGTTAGGGTTAGGTTTAAGGTTAGGTTTCGGGTTAGTGTTACTGTTAGGTTTAGGGTTGGATTTAGGGTTAGGGTTAGGGTTAGGGTTAGGCCTAGCTTTAGGGGTTGGGGATGGTTTTAGGGTTATGGTTAGGGTTACGGATAGTGTTTAGGGTTAGGGTTAGTGTTAGGGGTTAGGGTTGGTGTTAGGGTTAGGGTTAGGTTTAGGGTAAGTGTTAGGGTTAGGGTAGGGGTTAGGTTTAGGGTTAGGGTTAGGGTTTGGGTTAGGGTTAGGTTTAGGTTTTGGGTTAGGGTTAGGGTTACGTTTAGTTTTAGGGTTAGGGTGAGGTTTAGGGGTTAGGGGTAAGGGGATAGTGTTAGGGTTAGATTTAGGGGTTGGGATTGTGTTTAGGGTTATGGTTAGGGTTACCTTTAGGGTTTAGGTTTAGGATTAGTGTTAGGGTTAGGGTTAGGGTTAGGGTTAGGGTAAGGGTTAGGTTTAGAGTTAGGGTTAGGGTTAGGGTTTGGGGTTGGGGTTAGGGTTAGGGTTTGGGTTTAGGGTTAGGGTTGGGGTTAGGGTTAGGGTTGGTGTTAGGGTTAGGGTTAGGGTTAGGGTTAGGGTTGAGTTTTGGGTCAGGGTTAGGGTTAGGTTTAGGTTTAGGGTTATGGTTAGGGTCAAGTTTAGGGTTTAGGGGTTAGGGTTAGAGTTAGGGTTAGGGTAAGAGTTAGGGTTAAGGGTTAGGGAACGGGGTTAGGATAAGGGTTAGGAGTTGGGGTTAGGGTTAGGGTTAGGGTTAGGTTTTAGTGTTAGGGTTAGTGTTAGGGTTAGGGTTAGTATTCGGGTTAGAGTTAGGTTTTAGTGTTAGGGTTAGGGATAGGAGTTAGGTTTAGGAGTTAGGGTTAGGGTTAGGGTTAGGGTTAGGTGTCAGGGTTAGTGTTAGTGGTCCGGGATAGGGTTAGGTTTCGGTTTAGCGTTAGTTTTAGAGTTTGGGTTAGGATTAGGGTTAGGGTTAGGCTTAGGTTTAGGGGTTGTTGCTGGGTTAGTGTTATGGGTTAAAGTTAGGTTTAGGGTTAGGGTTAGGGTTAGGGTTGGGGTTATGTTTAGGTTTAGTGTTAGCGTTAGGGTTAGGGTTAGATTTTAGGGTTAGGGTTAGGGTTAGGGGTTGAGTTAGGGTTAGGGTTAGGGTTAGGGTTAGGGTTAGGGTTAGGGTTAGGGTTAGGGTTAGGGTTAGGGTTGGGGTTAGGGTTAGGGTTGGGGTTAGGGTTAGTGTTAAGGTCAGGTTAAGGGTTTATGGGTTAGGAGTCAGGGGTTAGGGTTAGGGTTAGGGTTAGATTTAGGGGTAGGGTGAGGTTAGGGTTAGGGTTAGGTGTTAGGGTTAGGGTTAGGGTTACGGTTTAGGGTTAGGGTTAGGGGTAAGGTTAGTTTTCGTGTTAGGTGTTAGGGTTAGGGTTAGAGTTAGGGTTAGGGTTAGATTTTCCGGTTAGGGTTAGGATTAGGGTTAGGGTCAGGTTTAGGGGTTAGGGGTTAGGGGTTAGGGTTAGGGTTAGGGTTAGGGTTAGGGTTAGGGTTAGGGTTAGGGTTAGGGTTAGGGTTAGGGTTAGGGTAAGGGTTAGGGTTAGGGTTAGGCTTACGGTTAGGTTAGGCTTAGGGGTAGTGTTAGGGTTAGGGTTAGGGTTAGGGTTAGGCTTAAGGTTAGGTTAGGCTTAGGGTTGGGGTTAGGGTTAGGGTTAGGGTCAGATTTTAGGGTTAGGGTTAGTGTTAGGGTTATGTTTTATAGTTAGGTTTAGGGTAAGGCTTAGATTTAGAGATTTGGGTTTTGGGTTAGGGTTAGGGTTAGGGTCAGGTTTAGGGGTTAGGGGTTAGGGGTTAGGGTTAGGATTAGGGTTAGGGGTAGGGTGAGGTTAGGGTTAGGGTTAGGGTTAGGGTTAGGGTTAGGGTTAGGGTTAGGGTTAGGGGTAGGGTTAGGGGTAGGGTTAGGGTTAGGGTTAGGGTTAGGGTTTAGGGTAAGTGTTAGGTTTAGGTTTAGGGTTAGGGTTAGGGTTAGGGTTAGGGTTAGGGTTAGGGTTAGGGTTTATCGTTAGGGTTATGGTTACGGTTGGGGTTAGGTTTAGGGTTTAGGGTTAGGGTTAGGGTTGGTGTTTTGGTTAGGGTTAGGGTTTAGGGTTAGCGTGTGGGCAAGGGTTAGGTTTAGAATTAGGGTTAGGTTTAGCGTTAGTGTTAGGGTTAGTGTTAGGGTTATGTTTTATAGTTAGGGTTAGTGTAAGGCTTAGATTTAGAGGTTTGGGTTTGGGGTTAGGGTTAGGGTTAGGGTTAGGGTCAGGTTTAGGGGTTAGGGTTTAGGGGTTAGAGTTAGGATTAGGGTTAGGGGTAGGGTGAGGTTAGGGTTAGGGTTAGGGTGAGGGTTAGGGTTAGATTTAGGGTTAGGTTTAGGGTTAGGTTTCAGTTTAGTGTTAGTGTTAGGGTTAGGGTTAGGGTTAGGGTTAGGGTTAGGGTTAGGGTTAGGGTTAGGGTTAAGGTTAGGGTTAGGGTTAGGGGTTGGGGTTGGGTTCAGGGTTATGGTTAGGGTTAGGGTTAGGGTTAGGGTTAGGGTTTGGCTTAGGCTTAGGCTTAGGGTTAGGGTTAGGCTTAGGGTTAGGGTTAGGGTTAGGGTTAGGGTTAGGATTAGGGTTAGGCTTAGGGTTAGGGTCAGGTTAAGGGATTAGGGGTTAGGAGTTACGGTTAGGGTTACTGTTAGGGTTAGGGTTAGGTTTAGGGTTAGGGTTAGGGTTAGGGTTAGGGTTAGGGTTCGGGTTAGGGTAAAGGTAAGGTTTAGGGGTTAGGGTTAGTGTTAGTGTTAGGTTTAGGGTTAGTATTCGGGTTAGGGTTAGGTTTTAGTGTTAGGGTTAGGGTTAGGCTTACGTTTAGGGTTTGGGGTTGGGTTTAGTGTTATGGTTTTGGTAAGGTTTAGGTTTAGGGCTTAGAGTTTGGGTTAGTGTTAGGGGTTAAGGTTGGGGTTAGGGTTAGTGTTAGGGTTGAGGTTAACGTTGGGTATAGGGTTAGGGTTTGGGGTTAGGGTTAGTGTTAGTGGTCAGGGTTAGTGTTAGGGTTAGGGTCAGGTTTAGAGGTTAGGGATAGGTTTAGGGTTATGGTTATAGTTAGTGTTAGGGTTACGGTTATGGTTAGGGTTAGCGGTAAGGTTTATGGTTAGGGTTAGGGTTAGGGTTAGGGTTAGGGTTAGGGTTAGGGTTAGGGTTAGGGTTAGGGTTAGTGTTAGGGTTAGGGTTAGGTTTGGGGTTAGGATTAGGGTTGGGGTTAGCGTTAGGATTAGGGTGAGGGTAAGAGTTTGGGTTAGGGGTTACGGTTAAGGTTGGGGGTTAGTGTTAGGGTTAGGCGTTGAGTTAGGGTTAGGGTTTAGGGTAATGGTTAGGGTTAGGTTTAGAGTTAGGATTAAGTGTCAGGGTTAGTGTCAGCGGTCAGGCTTAGTGTTAGGGTTAGGGTCAGGTTTAGGGGTTGGGGTAGGGTTAGGGTTATGGTTATGGTTAGGGCAAGGATTAGGGTTAGGGTTAGGTGTCAGGGTTAGTGTTAGGGGTCAGGGTTAGTGTTAGGGATAGGGTCATATTTAGGGTTTAGCGGTAGGGTTAGGGTTAGGGTTCAGGTTAGGGTTAGGGTTAGGGCTAGCGTTAGGGTTAGGGTTGGGGTTAGGGTTAGGCTTAGGGTTAGGGTTAGGGTTAGGGTTAGGGTTAGGGTTAGGGTTGAGGTTAAGTTTGGGTATAGGGTTAGGGTTAGGGTTAGGGTTAGGGTTAGGGTTAGGGTTAGGGTTAAGGTTAGGGTTAGTGTTAGGGTTAGGGTTAGGGTTAGGGTTAGGGTTAGGGTTAGGGTTAGGGTTAGGGTTAGCGTTAGGGTTAGGGTTAGGCTTAGGTTTAGGGTTAGGGTTAGGCTTAGGGTTAGGTTAGGCTTAGGGCTGGGGTTAGGGTTAGGATTAGGGTTAGGGTTGGGTTTAGGGGTTAGGGTTGGGGTTATGTTTAGGTTTAGGGTTAGGGTTAGATTTTAGGGTTAGGGTTAGGGTTAGGGTTACGGTTAGGGTTACGGATAGGGTTAGGGTTAGGGTTAAGGTTAGGTTGAGGGTTAGGGTTAGGGGTTAGGGTTGGGGTTATGTTTAGGTTTAGGGTTAGGGTTAGATTTTAGGGTTAGGGTTAGGGTTAGGGTTAGGGTTAGGGTTAGGGTTAGGGTTAGTGTTAGGGTTAAGGTTAGGGTTAGGGTTAGGGTTAGGGTTAGGGTTAAGGTTAGGTTGAGGGTTAAGTTTAGGGTTAGAATCAGGGTTAGGGTTAGGGTTAGGGTTAGGTTAGGCTTAGGGTTGGGGTTAGGGTTAGGGTTAGGGTTAGGGTTAGGGTTAGGGTTAGGGTTACGGTTACGGTTAAGGTTAGGGTTAGGGTTAGGTTTAGGTTAGGCTTAGGGTTGGGGTTACGGTTTTGGTTAGGATTAGGGTTAGGGATAGGTTTAGGCTTAGGTTAGGGTTAGGGTTAGGGTCAGGTTAAGGGGTTAGCGTTAGGGTTAGGGTTAGGGTTAGGTTTTGGCTTAGGGTTAGGGTTAGGTTTAGGGTTAGGGTCCGGGTTAGGGTTACGGTTCGGGTCAGGGTTCGGGTTACGGTTCGGGATAGGTTTAGGGTTAGGCTTAGGGTTACGGTTAGGCTTAGTGTTAGGTTTAGGTTTAGGGGTTTGGGGTTAGGGTTAGGGTTAGGGTTTATCGTTGCGGTTATGGTTACGGTTGGGGTTAGGTGTAGGGTTTAGGGTTAGGGTAAGGGTTGGTGTTTTGGTTAGGGTTAGGGGTTAGGGTTAGGGTGTGGGCAAGGGTTAGGTTTAGAATTAGGGTTAGGTTTAGCGTTAGTGTTAGGGTTAGTGTTAGGGTTATGTTTTATAGTTAGGGTTAGGGTAAGGCTTAGATTTTGAGGTTTGGGTTTGGGGTTAGGGTTAGGGTTAGGGTCAGGTTTAGGGGTTAGGGTTTAGGGGTTAGAGTTAGGATTAGGGTTAGGGGTAGGGTGAGGTTAGGGTTAGGGTTAGGGTGAGGGTAAGGGTTAGATTTAGGGTTAGGTTTAGGGTTAGGTTTCGGTTTAGTGTTAGTTTTAGGGTTAGGGTTAGGGTTAGGGGTTGGGGTTGGGTTCAGGGTTATGGTTAGGGTTAGGGTTAGGGTTTGGCTTAGGCTTAGGCTTAGGGTTAGGCTTAGGCTTAGGGTTAGGGTTAGGGTTAGGGTTAGGGTTAGGGTTAGGGTTAGGGTTAGGGTTAGGGTTAGGGTTAGGATTAGGGTTAGGGTTAGGGTTAGGGTTAGTCTTAGGGTTAGGTTCAGGTTAAGGGATTAGGGGTTAGGAGTTAGGGTTAGGGTTAGGGTTAGATTTAGGGGTAGGGTGAGGTTAGGGTTAGGGTTAGGGTTAGGTTTAGGGGTAGGGTGAGGTTAGGGTTAGGGTTAGGGTTAGGTTTACTGTTAGGGTTAGGTTCAGGTTAAGGGATTAGGGGTTAGGTGTTAGGGTTAGGGTTAGGCTTAGGGTTAGGGTTAGGGTTAGGTTTACTGTTAGGGTTAGGGTTAGTTTTAGGATTAGGGTTAGGGTTAGGTTAGGGTTAGGGTTAGGGTTAGGTTTAGGGTTAGGGTTAGGGTTAGGGTTTAGGGTAAGTGGTAGGTTTAGGTTTAGGGTTAGGGTTAGGGTTTGGGTTCGGGTTAGGGTAAAGGTCAGGTTTAGGGGTTAGGGTTAGTGTTAGTGTTAGTTTTAGGGTTAGTATTCGGGTTAGGGTTAGGTTTTAGTGTTAGGGTTAGGGTTAGGTTTAGGGTTAGGTTTACGTTTAGGGTTTGGGGTTGGGTTTAGGGTTATGGTTTTGGTAAGGGTTAGGGCTTAGAGTTTGGGTTAGTGTAAGGGGTTAAGGATGGGGTTAGGGTTAGTGTTAGGGTTGAGGTTAAGGTTGGGTATAGGGTTAGGGTTTGGGGTTAGGGTTAGTGTTAGTGGTCACGGTTAGTGTTAGGGTTAGGGTCAGGTTTAGAGGTTAGGGATAGGTTTAGGGTTATGGTTAGGGTTAGTGTTAGGGTTACGGTTAAGGTTAGGGTTAGCGCTAAGGTTTAGGGTTAGGGTTAGGGTTAGGGTTAGGGTTAGGGTTAGGGTTAGGTTTGGGGTTAGGATTAGGGTTAGGATTAGCGTTAGGATTAGGGTGAGGGTAAGAGTTTGGGTTAGGGTTGGGGGTTAGTGTTAGGGTTAGGCGTTGAGTTAGGGTTAGGGTTTAGGGTAATGGTTAGGGTTAGGTTTAGAGTTAGGATTAAGTGTCAGGGTTAGTGTTAGCGGTCAGGGTTAGGGTTAGGGTTAGGGTTAGGTTCAGGTTTAGGGGTTGGGGTAGGGTTAGGGTTATGGTTATGGTTAGGGCAAGGATTAGGGTTAGGGTTAGGTGTCAGGGTTAGTGTTAGGGGTCAGGGTTAGTGTTAGGGATAGGGTAATATTTAGGGGTTTCGAGGTAGGGTTAGGGTGAGGGTTAGGGTTCAGGTTAGGGTTAGGTTTAGGGTTAGGGTTAGGGTTAGGGTTAGGTGTAGGGGTTGGGGATAGGGTTAGGTGTAGGGGTTGAGGTTAGGGTTAGTGTTAGAGTTAGGTGTTAGGGTTAGGGTGAGGGTAAGGGTTAGGTTTAGGGTTATGGTTAGGTTTAGGGTTAGGTTTCGGGTTAGTGTTAGGGTTAGGGTTGGGTTTAGGGGTAGGGTTAGGGTAAGGGATAGGGTTAGGGTTAGGATTAGGCCTAGGTTTAGGGGTTGGGGTTGGGTTTAGGGTTATGGTTAGGGTTACGGTTAGGGTTTAGGGTTTGGGTTAGTGTTAGGGGTTAGCGTTGGGGTTAGGGTTAGGGTTAGGTTTCGGGTTAGGACTTAGGGTTAGGTTTAGGGTTAGGGTTAGAGTTTAGGGTTAGGGTTAGGGTTAGGGTTAGGGTTAAGTTTAGGGTTAGGGTTAGGGTTAGGTTTAGGGTTAGGGTCAGGTTTAGGGGTTAGGGGTCAGGGTTGGGGTTAGGTTTAGGGATAGGGTGAGTTCACCGCTAGGGTTAGGGTTAGGGTTAGGGGTTAGGGGTTAGGGTTAGGGTTAGGGTTAGTGTTAGCGTTAGGTTTAGTGTTGGGTTTAGTGTACGTGTTAGGGTTAGGGTTAGGGTTAGGGTTAGGGTTAGGGTTAGGGTTAGGGTTAGGGTTAGGGGTTGGGGTTTGGTTTAGGGTTTAGGGTTAGGGTTATGGTTAGGGTTAGGGTTAGGGTTAGGGTTAGGGTTAGGGTTAGGGTTAGGGTTAGGGTTAGGGTTAGGGTTAGGGTGAGTTCACCGCTAGGGTTAGGGTTAGGATTAGGGGTTAGGGGTTAGGGTTAGGGTTCGGTTTAGGGTTAGTGTTAGCGTTAGGTTTAGTGTTGGGTTTAGTGTACGTGTTAGGGTTAGGGTTAGGGTTAGGGTTAGGGTTAGGTTTAGGTTAGGCTTAGGGTTGGGGTTACGGTTTTGATTAGGATTAGGGTTAGGGTTAGGGATAGGGTTAGGCTTAGGTTAGGGTTAGGGTTATGGTTAGGGTCAGGTTAAGGGGTTAGCGTTAGGGTTAGGGTTAGTGTTAGGGTTATGTTTTATAGTTAGGGTTAGGGTAAGGCTTAGATTTAGAGGTTTGGGTTTGGGGTTAGGGTTAGGGTTAGGGTCAGGTTTAGGGGTTAGGGTTTAGGGGTTAGAGTTAGGATTAGGGTTAGGGGTAGGGTGAGGTTAGGGTTAGGGTTAGGGTGAGGGTAAGGGTTAGATTTAGGGTTAGGTTTAGGGTTAGGTTTCGGTTTAGTGTTAGTGTTAGGGTTAGGGTTAGGGTTAGGGGTTGGGGTTGGGTTCAGGGTTAGGGTTAGGGTTAGGGTTAGGGTTTGGCTTAGGCTTAGGCTTAGGGTTAGGGTTAGGCTTAGGGTTAGGGTTAGGGATAGCGTTAGGGTTAGGGTTACGGTTAGGATTAGGGTTAGGCTTAGGGTTAGGGTTAGGGTTAGGGTTAGGTTTACTGTTAGGGTTAGGGTTAGGTTTAGGATTAGGGTTAGGGTTAGGTTAGGGTTAGGGTTAGGGTTTAGGGTAAGTGTTAGGTTTAGGTTTAGGGTTAGGGTTCGGGTTAGGGTAAAGGTCAGGTTTAGGGGTTAGGGTTAGTGTTAGTGTTAGGTTTAGGGTTAGTATTCGGGTTAGGGTTAGGTTTTAGTGTTAGGGTTAGGGTTAGGGTTAGGGTTAGGCTTACGTTTAGGGTTTGGGGTTGGGTTTAGGGTTATGGTTTTGGTAAGGGTTAGGGCTTAGAGTTTGGGTTAGTGTTAGGGGTTAAGGATGGGATTAGGGTTAGTGTTAGGGTTGAGGTTAAGGTTGCGTATAGGGTTAGGGTTTGGGGTTAGGTTTAGTGTTAATGGTCAGGGTTAGTGTTAGGGTTAGGGTCAGGTTTAGAGGTTAAGGATAGGTTTACGGTTATGGTTAGGGTTAGTGTTAGGGTTACGGTTATGGTTAGGGTTAGCGCTGAGGTTTAGGGTTAGGGTTAGGGTTAGGGTTAGGGTTAGGGTTAGGTTTGGGGTTAGGATTAGGGTTAGGGTTAGCGTTAGGATTAGGGTGAGGGTAAGAGTTTGGGTTAGGGGTTACGGTTAAGGTTGGGGGTTAGTGTTAGCGTTAGGCGTTGAGTTAGGGTTAGGGTTTAGGGTAATGGTTAGGGTTAGGTTTAGAGTTAGGATTAAGTGTCAGGGTTAGTGTTAGCGGTCAGGGTTAGGGTTAGGGTTAGGGTTAGGGTTAGGTTCAGGTTTAGGGGTTGGGGTAGGGTTAGGGTTATGGTTATGGTTAGGGCAAGGATTAGGGTTAGGGTTAGGTGTCAGGGTTAGTGTTAGGGGTCTGGGTTAGTGTTAGGGATAGGGTAATATTTAGGGGTTTCGAGGTAGGGTTAGGGTTAGGGTGAGGGTTAGGGTGAAGTTTAGGGTGAGGGTTAGGGTTAGGTTTAGGGTTAGGGTTAGGGTTTAGGGTTAGGGTTAGGGTTAGGGTTAAGTTTAGGGTTAGGGTTAGGGTTAGGTTTAGGGTTAGGGTCAGGTTTAGGGGTTAGGGGTCAGGGTTGGGGTTAGGTTTAGGGATAGGGTGAGTTCACCCCTAAGGTTAGGGTTAGGGGTTAGGGGTTAGGGTTAGGTTTAGGGTTAGTGTTAGCCTTAGGTTTAGTGTTTGGTTTAGTGTACGTATTAGGGTTAGGGTTAGGGTTAGGGTTAGGGTTAGGGTTAGGGTTAGGGTTAGGGTTAGGCCTAGGTTTAGGGGTTAGGGTTAGGTTTAAAGTTAGGTTTCGGGTTAATGTTAGTGTTAGGTTTAGGGTTGGATTTAGGGTTAGGGTTAGGGTTAGGGTTAGGCCTAGCTTTAGGGGTTGGGGATGGTTTTAGGGTTATGGTTAGGGTTACGGATAGTGTTTAGGGTTAGGGTTAGTGTTAGGGGTTAGGGTTGGTGTTAGGGTTAGGGTTAGGTTTAGGGTAAGGGTTAGGGTTAGGGTAGGGGTTAGGTTTAGGGTTAGGGTTAGGGTTTGAGTTAGGGTTAGGTTTAGGTTTTGGGTTAGGGTTAGGGTTACGTTTAGTTTTAGGGTTAGGGTCAGGTTTAGGGGTTAGGGTTAAGGGGATAGGGTTAGGGTTAGATTTAGGGGTTGGGATTGTGTTTAGGGTTATGGTTAGGGTTACCTTTAGGGTTTAGGGTTAGGATTAGTGTTAGGGTTAGGGTTAGGGTTAGGGTTAGGGTTTGGGTAAGGGTTAGGTTTAGAGTTAGTGTTAGGGTTAGGGTTTGGGGTTGGGGTTAGGGTTAGGGTTTGGGTTTAGGGTTAGGGTTGGGGTTAGGGTTAGGGTTGGTGTTAGGGTTAGGGTTAGGGTTAGGGTTAGGGTTGAGTTTTGGGTCAGGGTTAGGGTTAGGTTTAGGTTTAGGGTTATGGTTAGGGTCAAGTTTAGGGTTTAGGGGTTAGGGTTAGAGTTAGGGTTAGGGTAAGAGTTAGGGTTAAGGGTTAGGGAAAGGGGTTAGGATAAGGGTTAGGAGTTGGGGTTAGGGTTAGGGTTAGGGTTAGATTTTAGTGTTAGGGTTAGTGTTAGGGTTAGGTTTAGTATTCGGGTTAGAGTTAGGTTTTAGTGTTAGGGTTATGGATAGGAGTTAGGTTTAGGAGTTAGGGTTAGGGTTAGGGTTAGGGTTAAGTGTCAGGGTTAGTGTTAGGGGTCCGGGATAGGGTTAGGTTTCGGTTTAGCGTTAGGTTTAGAGTTTGGGTTAGGATTAGGGTTAGGGTTAGGCTTAGGTTTAGGGGTTGTTGTTGGGTTAGTGTTATGGGTTAAAGTTAGGTTTAGGGTTAGGGTTAGGGTTAGGGTTGGGGTTATGTTTAGGTTTAGTGTTAGCGTTAGGGTTAGGGTTAGATTTTAGGGTTAGGGTTAGGGTTAGGGGTTGAGTTAGGCTTAGGGTTAGGGTTAGGATTAAGTTTAGGTTGAGGGTTAAGTTTAGGGTTAGGGTTAAGTTTAGGGTTTGGGTCAGGGTTAGGGTTAGGATTAGGGTTAGGGTTAGGTTAGGCTTAGGGTTAGTGTTAGGGTTAGGGTTAGGCTTAGGGTTAGGGTTAGGGTTAAGGTCAGGTTAAGGGTTTAGGGGTTAGGAGTTAGGGGTTAGGGTTAGGGTTAGATTTAGGGGTAGGGTGAGGTTAGGGTAAGGGTTAGGTGTTAGGGTTAGGGTTAGGGTTACGGTTTAGGGTTAGGGTTAGGGGTAAGGTTAGTTTTCGAGTTAGGTGTTAGGTTTAGGGTTAGAGTTAGGGTTAGGGTTAGATTTTAGGGTTAGGGTTAGGGTTAGGATTACGGTTAGGTTGAGGGTTAAATTTAGGGTTAGGGTCAGGGTTAGGGTTAGGGTTAGGCTTACGGTTAGGTTAGGCTTAGGGGTAGTGTTAGGGTTAGGGTTAGGCTTAAGGTTAGGTTAGGCTTAGGGTTGGGGTTAGGGTTAGGGTTAGGGTTAGGGTCAGATTTAAGGGTTAGGGTTACTGTTAGGGTTATGTTTTATAGTTAGGTTTAGGGTAAGGCTTAGATTTAGAGGTTTGGGTTTGGGGTTAGGGTTAGGGTTAGGGTCAGGTTTAGGGGTTAGGGTTTAGGGGTTAGGGTTAGGATTAGGGTTAGGGGTAGGGTGAGGTTAGGGTTAGGGTTAGGGTTAGGTTTAGGGGTAGGGTGAGTTTAGGGTTAGGGTAAGGGTTAGGTTTACTGTTAGGGTTAGGTTCAGGTTAAGGGATTAGGGGTTAGGTGTTAGGGTTAGGGTTAGGCTTAGGGTTAGGGTTAGGTTTAGGCTTAGGGTTAGGGTTAGGGTTAGGTTTACTGTTAGGGTTAGGGTTAGGTTTAGGATTAGGGTTAGGGTTAGGTTAGGGTTAGGGTTAGGGTTAGGGTTAGGGTTAGGGTTAGGGTTAGGGTTAGGGTTAGGGTTGGGTTTAGGGTTATGGTTTTGGTAAGGGTTAGGGCTTAGAGTTTGGGTTAGTGTTAGGGGTTAAGGATGGGGTTAGGGTTAGTGTTAGGGTTGAGGTTACGGTTGGGTATAGGGTTAGGGTTTGGGGTTAGGGTTAGTGTTAATGGTCAGGGTTAGTGTTACGGTTAGGGTCAGGTTTAGAGGTTAGGGATAGGTTTAGGGTTATGGTTAGGGTTAGTGTTAGGGTTACGGTTATGGTTAGGGTTAGCGGTAAGGTTTAGGGTTAGGGTTAGGGTTAGGGTTAGGGTTAGGGTTAGGGTTAGGGTTAGGGTTAGGGTTAGGGTTAGGTTTGGGGTTAGGATTAGGGTTAGGGTTAGCGTTAGGATTAGGGTGAGGGTAAGAGTTTGGGTTAGGGGTTACGGTTAAGGTTGGGGGTTAGTGTTAGGGTTAGGCGTTGAGTTAGGGTTAGGGTTTAGGGTAATGGTTAGGGTTAGGTTTAGAGTTAGGATTAAGTGTCAGGGTTAGAGTTAGCGGTCAGGGTTAGGGTTAGGATTAGGGTTCGGGTTAGGTTCAGGTTTAGGGGTTGGGGTAGGGTTAGGGTTATGGTTATGGTTAGGGCAAGGATTAGGGTTAGGGTTAGGTGTCAGGGTTAGTGTTAGGGGTCAGGGTTAGTGTTAGGGATAGGGTAATATTTAGGGGTTTCGAGGTAGGGTTAGGGTTAGGGTGAGGGTGAGGGTTAGGGTTCAGGTTAGGGTTAGGTTTAGGGTTAGGGTTAGGGTTTAGGGTTAGGGTTAGGGTTAGGGTTAAGTTTAGGGTTAGGGTTAGGGTTAGGTTTAGGGTTAGGGTCAGGTTTAGGGGTTAGGGGTCAGGGTTGGGGTTAGGTTTAGGGATAGGGTGAGTTCACCCCTAAGGTTAGGGTTAGGGGTTAGGGGTTAGGGGTTAGGGTTAGGTTTAGGGTTAGTGTTAGCCTTAGGTTTAGTGTTGGGTTTAGTGTACGGGTTAGGGTTAGGGTTAGGGTTAGGGTTAGGGTTAGGGTTAGGGTTAGGGTTAGGGTTAGGGTTAGGGTTACGGTTAAAGTTAGGGTTAGGGTTAGGTGTTGGGGTTGCGTTTGGTTTAGGGTTTAGGGTTAGGGTTAGGGTTAGGGTTAGGGTTAGGGTTAGGGTTAGGGTTAGGGTTAGGGTTAGGGTTAGGGTGAGGGTTCAGGTTAGGGTTAGGGTTAGTTTTAGGGTTGGATTTAGGGTTAGGGTTAGGGTTAGGGTTAGGCCTAGCTTCAGGGGTTGGGGATGGTTTTAGGGTTATGGTTAGGGTTACGTATAGTGTTTATGGTTAGGGTTAGTGATAGGGGTTAGGGTTGGTGTTAGGGTTAGGTTTAGGTTTAGGGTAAGGTTTAGGGTTAGGGTAGGGGTTAGGTTTTGGGTTAGGGTTAGGGTTTGGTTTAGGGTTAGGTTTAGGTTTTGGGTTAGGGTTAGGGTTACGTTTAGTTTTAGGGTTAGGGTGAGGTTTAGGGGTTAGGGGTAAGGGGATACGGTTAGGGTTAGATTTAGGGGTTGGGATTGTGTTTAGGGTTATGGTTAGGGTTACCTTTAGGGTTTAGGGTTAGGATTAGTGTTAGGGTTAGGGTTAGGGTTAGGGTTAGGGTTAGGGTTAGGGTAAGGGTTAGGTTTAGAGTTAGGATTAGGGTTAGGGTTAGGGTTTGGGGTTGGGGTTAGGGTTAGGGTTTGGGTTTAGGGTTAGGGTTGGGGTTAGGGTTAGGGTTGGTGTTAGGGTTAGGGTTAGGGTTAGGGTTTGGGTTGAGTTTAGGGTCAGGGTTAGGGTTAGGTTTAGGTTTAGGGTTATGGTTAGGGTCAAGTTTAGGGTTTAGGGGTTAGGGTTAGAGTTAGGGTTAGGGTAAGAGTTAGGGTTAAGGGTTAGGGAAAGGGGTTAGGATAAGGGTTAGGAGTTGGGGTTAGGGTTAGGGTTAGGGTTAGGTTTTAGTGTTAGGGTTAGTGTTAGGGTTAGGGTTAGTATTCGGGTTAGAGTTAGGTTTTAGTGTTAGGGTTAGGGATAGGAGTTAGGTTTAGGAGTTAGGGTTAGGGTTAGGGTTAGGGTTTTGTGTCAGGGTTAGTGTTAGGGGTCCGGGTTAGGGTTA
>JAUMJL010000196.1:307500-310000 GCA_033558185.1 Dromococcyx pavoninus | reverse complement strand
TTTGGGTTTGGGGTTAGGGTTAGGGTTAGGGTCAGGTTTAGGGGTTAGGGGTTAGGGGTTAGGGTTAGGATTAGGGTTAGGGGTAGGGTGAGGTTAGGGTTAGGGTTAGGGTTAGGGTTAGGGTTAGGGTTAGGGTTAGGGTAAGGGTTAGGTTTGCTGTTAGGGTTAGGTTCAGGTTAAGGGATTAGGGGTTAGGTGTTAGGGTTAGGGTTAGGCTTAGGGTTAGGGTTAGGTTTAGGCTTAGGGTTAGGGTTAGGGTTAGGTTTACTGTTAGGGTTAGGGTTAGGTTTAGGATTAGGGTTAGGGTTAGGTTAGGGTTAGGGTTAGGGTTAGGGTTAGGTTTAGGGTTAGGGTTAGGGTTAGGGTTAGGGTTAGGGTTTAGGGTAAGTGTTAGGTTTAGGTTTAGGGTTAGGGTTAGGGTTAGGGTTCGGGTTAGGGTAAAGGTCAGGTTTAGGGGTTAGGGTTAGTGTTAGTATTAGGTTTAGGGTTAGTATTCGGGTTAGGGTTAGGTTTTAGTGTTAGGGTTAGGGTTAGGGTTAGGGTTAGGCTTACGTTTAGGGTTTGGGGTTGTGTTTAGGGTTATGGTTTTGGTAAGGGTTAGGGCTTAGAGTTTGGGTTAGTGTTAGGGGTTAAGGATGGGGTTAGGGTTAGTGTTAGGGTTGAGGTTAAGGTTGGGTATAGGGTTAGGGTTTGGGGTTAGGGTTAGTGTTAATGGTCAGGGTTAGTGTTACGGTTAGGGTCAGGTTTAGAGGTTAGGGATAGGTTTAGGGTTATGGTTAGGGTTGGTGTTAGGGTTACGGTTATGGTTAGGGTTAGCGGTAAGGTTTAGGGTTAGGGTTAGGGTTAGGGTTAGGGTTAGGGTTAGGTTTGGGGTTTGGATTAGGGTTAGGGTTAGCGTTAGGATTAGGGTGAGGGTAAGAGTTTGGGTTAGGGGTTACGGTTAAGGTTGGGGGTTAGTGTTAGGGTTAGGCGTTGAGTTAGGGTTAGGGTTGAGGGTAATGGTTAGGGTTAGGTTTAGAGTTAGGATTAAGTGTCAGGGTTAGTGTTAGCGGTCAGGGTTAGGGTTAGGGTTAGGTTCAGGTTTAGGGGTTGGGGTAGGGTTAGGGTTATGATTATGGTTAGGGCAAGGATTAGGGTTAGGGTTAGGTGTCAGGGTTAGTGTTAGGGGTCAGGGTTAGTGTTAGGGATAGGGTAATATTTAGGGGTTTTGAGGTAGGGTTAGGGTTAGGGTGAGGGTTAGGGTTCAGGTTAGGGTTAGGGTTAGGGTTAGGGTTAGGGTTAGGGTTAGGGTTAGGGTTAGGGTTTAGGGTTAGGGTAAGGGTAGGGTTAAGTTTAGGGTTAGGGTTATGGTTAGGTTTAGGGTTAGGGTAAGGTTTAGGGGTTAGGGGTCAGGGTTGGGGTTAGGTTTAGGGATAGGGTGAGTTCACCCCTAAGGTTAGGGTTAGGGGTTAGGGGTTAGGGGTTAGGGTTAGGTTTAGGGTTAGTGTTAGCCTTAGGTTTAGTGTTGGGTTTAGTGTACGTGTTAGGGTTAGGGTTAGGGTTAGGGTTAGGGTTAGGGTTAGGGTTAGGGTTAGGGTTACGGTTAAAGTTAGGGTTAGGGTTAGGTGTTGGGGTTGCGTTTGGTTTAGGGTTTAGGGTTAGGGTTAGGGTTAGGGTTAGGGTTAGGCCTAGCTTTAGGGGTTGGGGATGGTTTAAGGGTTATGGTTAGGGTTACGTATAGTGTTTAGGGTTAGGGTTAGTGTTAGGGGTTAGGGTTGGTGTTAGGGTTAGGGTTAGGTTTAGGGTAAGGGTTAGGGTTACGGATAGTGTTTAGGGTTAGGGTTAGTGTTAGGGGTTAGGGTTGGTGTTAGGGTTAGGGTTAGGTTTAGGGTAAGGGTTAGGGTTAGGGTAGGGGTTAGGTTTAGGGTTAGGGTTAGGGTTTGGGTTAGGGTTAGGTTTAGGGTAAGGGTTAGGGTTAGGGTAGGGGTTAGGTTTAGGGTTAGGGTTAGGGTTTGGGTTAGGGTTAGGTTTAGTTTTAGGGTTAGGGTCAGGTTTAGGGGTTAGGGGTAAGGGGATAGGGTTAGGGTTAGATTTAGGGGTTGGGATTGTGTTTAGGGTTATGGTTAGGGTTACCTTTAGGGTTTAGGGTTAGGATTAGTGTTAGGGTTAGGGTTAGGGTTAGGGTTAGGGTAAGGGTTTGGTTTATAGTTAGGGTTAGGGTTAGGGTTAGGGTTTGGGGTTGGGGTTAGGGTTAGGGTTTGGGTTTAGGGTAGGGTTGGGGTTAGGGTTAGCGTTGGTGTTAGGGTTAGGGTTAGGGTTAGGGTTAGGGTTGAGTTTAGGGTCAGGGTTAGGGTTAGGTTTAGGTTTAGGGTTATGGTTAGGGTTAGGGTTAGGGTTAGGGTTAGGGTTAGGGTTAGGGTTAGGGTTAGGATTAAGGTTAGGTTGAGGGTTAAATTTAGGGTTAGGGTCAGGGGTAGGGTTAGGGTTAGGCTTACGGTTAGGTTAGGCTTAGGGGTAGTGT
>JAUMJL010000196.1:247500-250000 GCA_033558185.1 Dromococcyx pavoninus | reverse complement strand
GGGTTATGGTGAGGGTTAGGGTTAGGGTTAGGGTTTGGTTTCTTTTTAGGCTCAGGTTTAGGCTTAGGGTTAGGGTTAGGGTTAGGTTTAGGGGTAGGGTGAGGTTAGGGTTAGGGTTAGGTGTTAGCGTTAGGGTTAGGGTCAGAGTTAGGTTTAGGCTTAGGGTTAGGGTTAGGGTTAGGGTTA
This sequence comes from Dromococcyx pavoninus, assembly GCA_033558185.1. Lineage (NCBI taxonomy): Eukaryota > Metazoa > Chordata > Aves > Cuculiformes > Neomorphidae > Dromococcyx > Dromococcyx pavoninus. Next base: position 249,814 of record JAUMJL010000196.1, on the reverse strand, counting down.
GGGTTAGATTTTAGGGTTAGGGTTAGGGTTAGGGTTAGAGTAAGGGTTAGGGTTAAGGTTAGGTTGAGGGTTACGTTTAGAGTTAGGGTCAGGGTTAGGGTTAGGGTTAGGGTTAGGGTTAGGGTTAGGGTTAGGGTTAGGCTTAGGCTTAGGCTTAGGTTTAGGCTTAGGGTTAGGGGTAGGGTGAGGTTAGGATTAGGGTTAGGTTGAGGGTAAGGGTTAGATTTAGGGTTAGGTTTAGGGTTAGGTTTCAGTTTAGTGTTAGTGTTAGTGTTAGGGTTAGGTTTAGGGTTAGGGTTAGGGTTAGGGTTAGGGTTAGGGTTAGGGTAAGGTTTAGGGTAAGGCGTAGGGTTAGGGTTAGGCTTAGGGTTAGGGTTAGGGTTAGGGTTAGGGTTAGGCTTAGGGTTAGGGTTAGGGTTAGGGTTAGGGTTAGGGTTAGGGTTAGGGTTAGGTTTAGGGGTTGGGGTTGGGTTTAGGGTTATGGTTAGGGTTAGGGTTAGGGTTTGGCTTAGGCTTAGGCATAGGGTTAGGCTTAGGGTTAGGCTTAGGTTTAGGATTAGGATTACGGTTAGGGTTAGAGTTAGGGTAAGGTTTAAGGTTAGGGTTAGGGTTAGGGTTAGGGTTAGGGTTAGGGTTAGGGTTAGGGTTAGGGTTAGGGATAGGGTTAGGGTTAGGGTTAGGATTAGGGTTAGGGTCAGGTTAAGGGATTAGGGTTTAGGAGTTAGGGGTTAGGGTTAGGTTTAGGGGTAGGGTGAGGTTAGGGTTAGGGTTAGGGTTAGGTGTTAGGGTTAGGGTTAGTGTTAGGGTTAGGGTTAGGGTTAGGGTTAGGGTCAGAGTTAGGGTTAGGGTTAGGGTTAGGGTTAGGGTTAGGGTTAGGGTTAGGGTTAGGGTTAGGTTTAGGCTTAGGGTTAGGGTTAGGGTTAGGGTAAGGGTTAAGGTTAGGGTTAGGGTTAGGGTTAGGGTTAGGATTACGGTTAGGGTTAGGGTTAGGGTAAGGGTTAAGGTTAGGGTTAGGGTTAGGGTTAGGGTTAGGGTTAGGGTTAGGGTTAGGGATAGGTTTAGGGTTAGGGTTAGGATTAGGGTTAGGGTCAGGTTAAGGGATTAGGGGTTAGGAGTTAGGGGTTAGGGTTAGGGTTAGGGTTAGGTTTAGGGGTAGGGTGAGGTTAGGGTTAGGGTTAGGGTTAGGTGTTAGTGTTAGGGTTAGTGTTAGGGTTAGGGTAAGGGTAAGGGTTAGGGTTAGGGTTAGGGTCAGAGTTAGAGTTAGGGTTAGTGTTAGGGTTAGGGTTAGGTTTAGGCTTAGGGTTAGGGTTAGGGTAAGGGTTAGGGTTAGGGTTAGGGTTAGGGTTAGGGTTAGGGTTAGGTTTAGGGGTTAGGTTTAGGGTTAGGGTCAGGGTAAGGGTTAGGTTTACGGTCAGGTTTAGGGGTTTGGGTTAGTGTTAGTGTTAGGTTTAGGGTTAGTATTCGGGTTAGGGTTACGTTTTAGTGTTAGGGTTAGGGTTAGGAGTTAGGGTTAGGGTTAGCGGTTGGCGTTGGCGTTGGCGTTGGGGTTAGGTTTAGGGTTAGGGTTAGGCTTAGGGTTAGGTTAGGCTTACGGTTGGGGTTAGGGTTAGGGTTACGGTCAGGTTAAGGGATTAGGGTTGGGGTTATGTTTAGGTTTTGGTTTAGGATTAGGGTTAGATTTTAGGGTTAGGGTTAAGGTTACGGTTAGGTTTAGGTTTAAGGTTAGGTTGAGGGTTAAGTTTAGGGTTAGAATCAAGGTTAGGGTTAGGGTTATGGTTAGGGTTAGGGTTAGGGTTTAGCGTTAGGGTTATGGTTACGGTTGGGGTTAGGTTTAGGGTTTAGGGTTAGGTGTAGGGTTGGTGTTTTGGTTTGGGTTAGGGTTTAGGGTTAGGGTGAGGGCAAGGATTAGGTTTAGAATTACGGTTAGGGTTAGGGTTAGGGTTAGGGTTAGGTTTAGGGGTTGGGGTTGGGTTTAGGGTTATGGTTAGGGTTAGGGTTAGGGTTTGGCTTAGGCTTAGGCATAGGGTTAGGCTTAGGGTTAGGCTTAGGTTTAGGATTAGGATTACGGTTAGGGTTAGAGTTAGGGTAAGGGTTAAGGTTAGGGTTAGGGTTAGGGTTAGGGTTAGGGTTAGGGTTAGGGTTAGGGTTAGGGTTAGGGATAGGGTTAGGGTTAGGGTTAGGATTAGGGTTAGGGTCAGGTTAAGGGATTAGGGGTTAGGAGTTAGGGGTTAGGGTTAGGTTTAGGGGTAGGGTGAGGTTAGGGTTAGGGTTAGGGTTAGGTGTTAGGGTTAGGGTTAGTGTTAGGGTTAGGGTT
>JAUMJL010000196.1:242500-245000 GCA_033558185.1 Dromococcyx pavoninus | reverse complement strand
ATTAGGGGTTAGGAGTTAGGGGTTAGGGTTAGGGTTAGGTTTAGGGGTAGGGTGAGGTTAGGGTTAGGGTTAGGGTTAGGTGTTAGTGTTAGGGTTAGTGTTAGGGTTAGGGTTAGGGTTAGGGTTAGGGTTAGGGTCAGAGTTAGCGTTAGGGTTAGTGTTAGGGTTAGGGTTAGGTTTAGGCTTAGGGTTAGGGTTAGGGTAAGGGTTAGGGTTAGGGTTAGGGTTAGGGTTAGGGTTAGGGTTAGGTTTAGGGGTTAGGTTTAGGGTTAGGGTCAGGGTAAGGGTTAGGTTTAGGGTCAGGTTTAGGGTTAGGGTTAGGGTTAGGGTTAGGCTTAGGGTTATGTTAGGCTTAGTGTTGGGGTTAGGGTTAGGGTTAGGGTTAGGGATAGGGTTAGGGTTAGGGTTAGGATTAGGGTTAGTGTCAGGTTAAGGGATTAGGGGTTAGGAGTTAGGGGTTAGGGTTAGGTGTTAGGGTTAGGGTTAGTGTTAGGGTTAGGTTTAAGGTTAGGGTCAGAGTTATGGTTAGGGTTAGGGTTAGGGTTAGGTTTAAGGTTAGGGTCAGAGTTAGGGTTAGGGTTAGGGTTAGGGTTAGGGTTAGGGTTAGGGTTATGGTTAGGGTTAGGATTAGGGGTTGGGGTGGGGTTAGGGATAGTGTTAGGGTTAGGGTTAGGGTTAGGGTTAGGTTTACGCTTAGGGTTAGGGTTAGTGTTAGGGTTAGGTTTAGGGTAAGGCTTAGGGTTAGGGTTAGGCTTAGGGTTAGGTTTAGGGTTAGGTTTAGGGGTTGGGGTTGGGTTTAGGGTTATGGTTAGGGTTAGGGTTAGGGTTTGGCTTAGGCTTAGGCATAGGGTTAGTCTTAGGGTTAGGCTTAGGTTTAGGATTAGGATTACGGTTAGGGTTAGGGTTAGGGTAAGGGTTAAGGTTAGGGTTAGGGTTAGCTTTAGGGTTAGGGTTAGGGATAGGGTTAGGGTTAGGGTTAGGATTAGGGTTAGGGTCAGGTTAAGGGATTAGGGGTTAGGAGTTAGGGGTTAGGGTTAGGGTTAGGTTTAGGGGTAGGGTGAGGTTAGGGTTAGGGTTAGGTGTTAGGTTTAGGGTTAGTGTTAGGGTTAGGGTTAGGGTTAGGGTTAGGGTTTGGGTTAGGTTTAGGCTTAGGGTTAGGGTAAGGGTAAGGGTTAGGGTTAGGGTTAGGGTTAGGGTTAGGTTTAGGGTTAGGTTTAGGGGTTCGGTTTAGGGTTAGGGTCAGGGTAAGGGTTAGGTTTAGGGTCAGGTTTAGGGGTTAGGGTTAGTGTTAGTGTTAGGTTTAGGGTTAGTATTCGGGTTAGGGTTAGGTTTTAGTGTTAGGGTTAGGGTTAGGAGTTAGGGTTAGGGTTAGCGGTTGGCGTTGGCGTTGGCGTTGGGGTTAGGGTTAGGGTTAGGGTTAGGGTTAGGGTTAGGTTAAGGGATTAGGGTTGGGGTTATGTTTAGGTTTAGGGTTAGGGTTAGATTTTAGGGTTAGGGTTAGGGTTACGGTTAGGTTTAGGTTTAAGGTTAGGTTGAGGGTTAAGTTTAGGGTTAGAATCAAGGTTAGGGTTAGGGTTAGGGTTAGGGTTAGGGTTAGGGTTAGGGTTAGGGTTAGGGTTAGGGTTAGGGTTAGGCTTAGGCTTAGGCTTAGGTTTAGGGTTAGGGTTAGGCTTAGGGTTATGTTAGGCTTAGTGTTGGGGTTAGGGTTAGGGTTAGGGTTAGGGATAGGGTTAGGGTTAGGGTTAGGATTAGGGTTAGTGTCAGGTTAAGGGATTAGGGGTTAGGAGTTAGGGGTTAGGGTTAGGGTTAGGTGTTAGGGTTAGGGTTAGTGTTAGGGTTAGGTTTAAGGTTAGGGTCAGAGTTATGGTTAGGGTTAGGGTTAGGGTTAGGTTTAAGGTTAGGGTCAGAGTTAGGGTTAGGGTTAGGGTTAGGGTTAGGGTTAGGGTTAGGTTTAGGGGTTGGGGTTGGGTTAGGGTTAGGGTTAGGGTTAGGGTTAGGGTTAGGGTTAGGGTTAGGTTTAGGGTAAGGCTTAGGGTTAGGGTTAGGCTTAGGGTTAGGCTTAGGGTTAGGGTTAGGTTTAGGGGTTGGGGTTGGGTTTAGGGTTATGGTTAGGGTTAGGGTTAGGGTTTGGCTTATGGTTAGGCATAGGGTTAGGCTTAGGGTTAGGCTTAGGTTTAGGATTAGGATTACGGTTAGGGTTAGGGTTAGGGTAAGGGTTAAGGTTAGGGTTAGGGTTAGCTTTAGGGTTAGGGTTAGGGATAGGGTTAGGGTTAGGTTTAGGATTAGGATTAGGGTTAGGGTCAGGTTAAGGGATTAGGGGTTAGGAGTTAGGGGTTAGGGTTAGGGTTAGGTTTAGGGGTAGGGTGAGGTTAGGGTTAGGGTTAGGTGTTAGGGTTAGGGTTAGGGTTAGGGTTAGGGTTAGGGTTAGGGTTAGGGTTAGGGTTAGGGTTAGGGTTAGGGTCAGAGTTAGGGTTAGGGTTAGGGTTAGGGTTAGGTTTAG
>JAUMJL010000196.1:207500-237500 GCA_033558185.1 Dromococcyx pavoninus | reverse complement strand
GGCTTAGGGTTATGTTAGGCTTAGCGTTGGGGTTAGGGTTAGGGTTAGGGTTAGGGTAAGGTTTAGGGTTAGGGTTAGGGTTAGGGTTAGGGTTAGGGTTAGGGTTAGGGTTAGGGTTAGGGTTAGGGTTAGGGTTAGGGATAGGGTTAGGGTTAGGATTAGGGTTAGTGTCAGGTTAAGGGATTAGGGGTTAGGAGTTAGGGGTTAGGGTTAGGGTTAGGTGTTAGGGTTAGGGTTAGTGTTAGGGTTAGGTTTAAGGTTAGGGTCAGAGTTATGGTTAGGGTTAGGGTTAGGTTTAGGGTTAGGTTTACGCTTAGGGTTAGGTTTAGGGTTAGGGTTAGGGTTAGGTTTAGGGTTAGGCTTAGGGTTAGGGTTAGGCTTAGGGTTAGGGTTAGGGTTAGGGTTAGGGTTAGGGTTAGGGTTAGGGTTAGGGTTAGGGTTAGGGTTAGGATTAGGGTTAGGGTCAGGTTAAGGGATTAGAGGTTAGGAGTTAGGGGTTAGGGTTAGGGTTAGGTTTCGGGGTAGGGTGAGGTTAGGGTTAGGGTTAGGTGTTAGGGTTAGGGTTAGTGTTAGGCTTAGGGTTAGGGTTAGGGTCAGAGTTAGGGTTAGGGTTAGGGTTAGGTTTAGGCTTAGGGTTAGGGTTAGGGTAATGGTTAGGGTTAGGGTTAGGGTCAGAGTTAGGGTTAGTGTTAGGGTTAGGGTTAGGGTTAGGGTTAGGGTCAGAGTTAGGGTTAGGGTTAGGGTTAGGATTAGGTTTAGGCTTAGGGTTAGGGTTAGGGTAATGGTTAGGGTAAGGCTTAGGGTTAGGGTTAGGGTTAGGGTTAGGGTTAGGCTTAGGTTTAGGGGTTGGGGTTGGGTTTAGGGCTATGGTTTTGGTAAGGGTTAGGGCTTAGCGTTTGGGTTAGTGTTAGGGGTTAGGGTTAGGGTTAGGTTTAGGGGTAGGGTGAGGTTAGGGTTAGGGTTAGGTGTTAGGGCTAGGTTTAGGGTTACGGTTTAGGGTTAGGGGTAAGGTTAGTGTTAGGGTTAGGTGTCAGGGTTAGTGTTAGGGGTCAGGGTTACGGTTAGACTTAGGGTTAGGCTTAGGGTTAGGGTTAGGGTTAGGGTTAGGGTTAGGGTTAGGCTTAGGGTTAGGGTTAGGCTTAGGTTTAGGGTTAGGGTTAGGCTTAGGGTTAGGTTAGGCTTACGGTTGGGGTTGGGGTTAGGGTTAGGGTAAGGGTTAGGGTCAGGTTAAGGGATTAGGGTTGGGGTTATGTTTAGGTTTAGGTTTAGGGTTAGGGTTAGATTTTAGGGTTAGGGTTAGGGTTACGGTTAGGTTTAGGTTTAAGGTTAGGTTGAGGGTTAAGTTTAGGGTTAGAATCAAGGTTAGGGTTAGGGTTAGGGTTAGGGTTAGGGTTAGGGTTAGGGTTAGGGTTAGGGTTAGGCTTAGGCTTAGGCTTAGGTTTAGGGTTAGGGTTAGGCTTAGGGTTATGTTAAGCTTAGTGTTGGGGTTAGGGTTAGGGTTAGGGTTAGGGTTAGGGTTAGGGTTAGGGTTAGGGTTAGGGTTACGGTTACGGTTACGGTTAGGTTTAGGTTAGGCTTAGGGTTGGGGTTACGGTTTGGGTTACGATTAGGGTTAGTGTTAGGGTTAGGGTTAGGGTTAGGCTTAGGTTAGGTTTAGGGTTAGGGTTAGGGTCAGGTTAAGGGGTTAGGTTTAGGGTTAGGGTTAGGGTTAGGGTTAGGGTTAGAGTTAGGGTTAGGGTTAGGCTTAGGGTTAAGGTTAGGCTTACGGTTGGGGTTAGGGTTAGGGTTAGGGTTAGGTTTAGGTTTAGGGGTTAGGGTTGGCGTTATGTTTAGGTTTAGGTTTAGGGTTAGGGTTATATTTTAGGGTTAGGGTTAGGGTTACGGTTAGGTTTAGGTTTAAGGTTAGGTTGAGGGTTAAGTTTAGGGTTAGAATCAGGGTTAGGTTTAGGGTTAGGGTTAGGGTTAGGCTTAGGCTTAGGCTTAGGTTTAGGGTTAGGGTTAGGCTTAGGGTTATGTTAGGCTTAGTATTGGGGTTAGGGTTAGGGTTAGGGTTAGGGTTAGGGTTAGGGTTACGGTTAGGGTTAGGGTTAGGGTTAGGGTTAGGGTTAGGGTTAGGGTCAGGTTAAGGGGTTAGGGTTACGGTTAGGGTTAGGGTTAGGGTTAGGGTTAGGGTTAGGGTTAGGGTTAGGGTTAGGGTTAAGGTTAGGCTTACGGTTGGGGTTAGGGTTAGGGTTAGGGTTAGGTTTAGGTTTAGGGGTTAGGGTTGGCGTTATGTTTAGGTTTAGGTTTAGGGTTAGGGTTATATTTTAGGGTTAGGGTTAGGGTTAGGGTTAGGGTTACGGTTAGGTTTAGGTTTAAGGTTAGGTTGAGGGTTAAGTTTAGGGTTAGAATCAGGGTTAGGTTTAGGGTTAGGGTTAGGGTTAGGCTTAGGCTTAGGCTTAGGTTTAGGGTTAGGGTTAGGCTTAGGGTTATGTTAGGCTTAGTGTTGGGGTTAGGGTTAGGGTTAGGGTTACGGTTAGGTTTAGGTTAGGCTTAGGGTTGGGGTTACGGTTTGGTTTAGGATTAGGGTTAGGTTTAGGGTTAGGGTTAGGGTTAGGTTTAGGCTTAGGTTAGGTTTAGGGTTAGGGTTAGGGTCAGGTTAAGGGGTTAGGTTTAGGGTTAGGGTTATGGTTACGGTTAGGGTTAGGGTTAGGGTTAGGGTTAGGGTTAGGGTTAGGGTTAGGGTTAGGGTTAGGGGTTAGGGTTAGGGTTAGGGTTAGGGTTAGGGTTAGGGTTAGGCTTAGGGTTATGTTAGGCTTAGTGTTGGGGTTAGAGTTAGGGTTAGGGTTAGGGTTAGGGGTAGGGTTAGGGTTAGGGTTAGGGTTAGGGTTAGGGTTAGGTTTAGGCTTAGGGTTAGGGTTAGGGTAATGGTTAGGGTTAGGGTTAGGGTCAGAGTTAGGGTTAGTGTTAGGGTTAGGGTTAGGGTTAGGGTTAGGGTCAGAGTTAGGGTTAGGGTTAGGGTTAGGATTAGGTTTAGGCTTAGGGTTAGGGTTAGGGTAATGGTTAGGGTAAGGCTTAGGGTTAGGGTTAGGGTTAGGGTTAGGGTTAGGCTTAGGTTTAGGGGTTGGGGTTGGGTTTAGGGCTATGGTTTTGGTAAGGGTTAGGGCTTAGCGTTTGGGTTAGTGTTAGGGGTTAGGGTTAGGGTTAGGTTTAGGGGTAGGGTGAGGTTAGGGTTAGGGTTAGGTGTTAGGGCTAGGTTTAGGGTTACGGTTTAGGGTTAGGGGTAAGGTTAGTGTTAGGGTTAGGTGTCAGGGTTAGTGTTAGGGGTCAGGGTTACGGTTAGGCTTAGGGTTAGGCTTAGGGTTAGGGTTAGGGTTAGGGTTAGGGTTAGGGTTAGGGTTAGGCTTAGGGTTAGGCTTAGGGTTAGGGTTAGGGTTAGGGTTAGGCTTAGGGTTAGGTTAGGCTTACGGTTGGGGTTGGGGTTAGGGTTAGGGTAAGGGTTAGGGTCAGGTTAAGGGATTAGGGTTGGGGTTATGTTTAGGTTTAGGTTTAGGGTTAGGGTTAGATTTTAGGGTTAGGGTTAGGGTTACGGTTAGGTTTAGGTTTAAGGTTAGGTTGAGGGTTAAGTTTAGGGTTAGAATCAAGGTTAGGGTTAGGGTTAGGGTTAGGGTTAGGGTTAGGGTTAGGGTTAGGCTTAGGCTTAGGCTTAGGTTTAGGGTTAGGGTTAGGCTTAGGGTTATGTTAGGCTTAGTGTTGGGGTTAGGGTTAGGGTTAGGGTTAGGGTTAGGGTTAGGGTTAGGGTTAGGGTTAGGGTTAGGGTTAGGGTTACGGTTACGGTTACGGTTAGGTTTAGGTTAGGCTTAGGGTTGGGGTTACGATTTGGGTTACGATTAGGGTTAGTGTTAGGGTTAGGGTTAGGGTTAGGCTTAGGTTAGGTTTAGGGTTAGGGTTAGGGTCAGGTTAAGGGGTTAGGTTTAGGGTTAGGGTTAGGGTTAGGGTTAGAGTTAGGGTTAGGGTTAGGCTTAGGGTTAAGGTTAGGCTTACGGTTGGGGTTAGGGTTAGGGTTAGGGTTAGGTTTAGGTTTAGGGGTTAGGGTTGGCGTTATGTTTAGGTTTAGGTTTAGGGTTAGGGTTATATTTTAGGGTTAGGGTTAGGGTTAGGGTTACGGTTAGGTTTAGGTTTAAGGTTAGGTTGAGGGTTAAATTTAGGGTTAGAATCAGGGTTAGGTTTAGGGTTAGGGTTAGGGTTAGGCTTAGGCTTAGGCTTAGGTTTAGGGTTAGGGTTAGGCTTAGGGTTATGTTAGGCTTAGTATTGGGGTTAGGGTTAGGGTTAGGGTTAGGGTTAGGGTTCGGTTAGGGTTAGGGTTAGGGTTAGGGTTAGGGTTAGGGTTAGGGTTAGGGTTAGGGTCAGGTTAAGGGGTTAGGGTTACGGTTAGGGTTAGGGTTAGGGTTAGGGTTAGGGTTAGGGTTAGGGTTAAGGTTAGGCTTACGGTTGGGGTTAGGGTTAGGGTTAGGGTTAGGTTTAGGTTTAGGGGTTAGGGTTGGCGTTATGTTTAGGTTTAGGTTTAGGGTTAGGGTTATATTTTAGGGTTAGGGTTAGGGTTAGGGTTAGGGTTAGGGTTACGGTTAGGTTTAGGTTTAAGGTTAGGTTGAGGGTTAAGTTTAGGGTTAGAATCAGGGTTAGGTTTAGGGTTAGGGTTAGGGTTAGGCTTAGGCTTAGGCTTAGGTTTAGGGTTAGGGTTAGGCTTAGGGTTATGTTAGGCTTAGTGTTGGGGTTAGGGTTAGGGTTAGGGTTACGGTTAGGTTTAGGTTAGGCTTAGGGTTGGGGTTACGGTTTGGTTTAGGATTAGGGTTAGGTTTAGGGTTAGGGTTAGGGTTAGGTTAAGGGGTTAGGTTTAGGGTTAGGGTTATGGTTATGGTTAGGGTTAGGGTTAGGGTTAGGGTTAGGGTTAGGGTTAGGGGTTAGGGTTAGGGTTAGGGTTAGGGTTAGGGTTAGGCTTAGGGTTATGTTAGGCTTAGTGTTGGGGTTAGAGTTAGGGTTAGGGTTAGGGATAGGGTTAGGGTTAGGGTTAGGATTAGGGTTAGTGTCAGGTTAAGGGATTAGGGGTTAGGAGTTAGGGGTTAGGGTTAGGGTTAGGTGTTAGGGTTAGGGTTAGTGTTAGGGTTAGGTTTAAGGTTAGGGTCAGAGTTATGGTTAGGGTTAGGGTTAGGGTTAGGTTTAAGGTTAGGGTCAGAGTTAGGGTTAGGGTTAGGGTTAGGGTTAGGGTTAGGGTTAGGTTTAGGGGTTGGGGTTGGGTTAGGGTTAGGGTTAGGGTTAGGGTTAGGGTTAGGGTTAGGGTTAGGGTTAGGGTTAGGGTTAGGGTAAGGCTTAGGGTTAGGGTTAGGCTTAGGGTTAGGCTTAGGGTTAGGGTTAGGTTTAGGGGTTGGGGTTGGGTTTAGGGTTATGGTTAGGGTTAGGGTTAGGGTTTGGCTTATGGTTAGGCATAGGGTTAGGCTTAGGGTTAGGCTTAGGTTTAGGATTAGGATTACGGTTAGGGTTAGGGTTAGGGTAAGGGTTAAGGTTAGGGTTAGGGTTAGCTTTAGGGTTAGGGTTAGGGATAGGGTTAGGGTTAGGTGTAGGATTAGGGTTAGGGTCAGGTTAAGGGATTAGGGGTTAGGAGTTAGGGGTTAGGGTTAGGGTTAGGTTTAGGGGTAGGGTGAGGTTAGGGTTAGGGTTAGGTGTTAGGGTTAGGGTTAGTGTTAGGGTTAGGGTTAGGGTTAGGGTTAGGGTTAGGGTTAGGGTTAGGGTCAGAGTTAGGGTTAGGGTTAGGGTTAGGGTTAGGGTTAGGGTTAGGTTTAGGCTTAGGGTTAGGGTTAGGGTAAGGGTTAGGGTTAGGGTTAGGGTTAGGGTTAGGGTTAGGTTTAGGGGTTAGGTTTAGGGTTAGGGTCAGGGTAAGGGTTAGGTTTAGGGTCAGGTTTAGGGGTTAGGGTTAGTGTTAGTGTTAGGTTTAGGGTTAGTATTCGGGTTAGGGTTAGGTTTTAGTGTTAGGGTTAGGGTTAGGAGTTAGGGTTAGGGTTAGCGGTTGGCGTTGGCGTTGGGGTTAGGTTTAGGGTTAGGGTTAGGCTTAGGGTTAGGTTAGGCTTACGGTTGGGGTTAGGGTTAGGGTTAGGGTCAGGTTAAGGGATTAGGGTTGGGGTTATGTTTAGGTTTAGGTTTAGGGTTAGGGTTAGATTTTAGGGTTAGGGTTAGGGTTACGGTTAGGTTTAGGTTTAAGGTTAGGTTGAGGGTTAAGTTTAGGGTTAGAATCAAGGTTAGGGTTAGGGTTAGGGTTAGGGTTAGGGTTAGGCTTAGGCTTAGGCTTAGGTTTAGGGTTAGGGTTAGGCTTAGGGTTATGATAGGCTTAACTTTGGGGTTAGGGTTAGGGTTAGGGTTAGGGTAAGGTTTAAGGTTAGGGTTAGGGTTAGGGTTAGGGTTAGGGTTAGGGTTAGGGTTAGGGTTAGGGTTAGGGTTAGGGATAGGGTTAGGGTTAGGATTAGGGTTAGTGTCAGGTTAAGGGATTAGGGGTTAGGAGTTAGGGGTTAGGGTTAGGGTTAGGTGTTAGGGTTAGGGTTAGTGTTAGGGTTAGGTTTAAGGTTAGGGTCAGAGTTATGGTTAGGGTTAGGGTTAGGTTTAGGGTTAGGTTTACGCTTAGGGTTAGGTTTAGGGTTAGGGTTAGGGTTAGGTTTAGGGTTAGGCTTAGGGTTAGGGTTAGGCTTAGGGTTAGGGTTAAGGGTTGGGGTTAGCCTTTAGGTTTATGGTTAGGGTTAGTGTTAGGGTTAGGTTTTAGCATTAGGGTTATGGTTAGGGTTGGGGGTAGTGTTTAGGGTTAGGGTTAGTGTTAGGATTAGGGGTTGAGTTAGGGTTAGGATTTAGGATAAGTGTTAAGTTTAGGTTTAGGGATAGGGTTAGGGTTAGGGTTAGGTTTAGGGGTTAGGTTTAGGGTTAGGGTCAGGGTAAGGGTTAGGTTTAGGGTCAGGTTTAGGGGTTAGGGTTAGTGTTAGTGTTAGGTTTAGGGTTAGTATTCGGGTTAAGGTTAGGTTTTAGTGTTAGGGTTAGGGTTAGGAGTTAGGGTTAGGGTTAGCGGTTGGCGTTGGCGTTGGGGTTAGGGTTAGCGTTAGGCTTAGGCTTAGGCTTAGGTTTAGGGGTTGGGGTTGGGTTTAGGGTTATGGTTAGGGTTAGGGTTAGGGTTTGGCTTAGGCTTAGGCTTAGGGTTAGGCTTAGGTTTAGGATTAGGATTACGGTTAGGGTTAGGGTTAGGGTTAGGGTAAGGGTTAAGGTTAGGGTTAGGGTTAGGGTTAGGGTTAGGGTTAGGGTTAGGGTTAGGGTTAGGGTTAGGGTCAGGTTAAGGGATTAGAGGTTAGGAGTTAGGGGTTAGGGTTAGGGTTAGGTTTCGGGGTAGGGTGAGGTTAGGGTTAGGGTTAGGTGTTAGGGTTAGGGTTAGTGTTAGGGTTAGGGTTAGGGTTAGGGTCAGAGTTAGGGTTAGGGTTAGGTTTAGGGTTAGGTTTAGGCTTAGGGTTAGGGTTAGGGTAATGGTTAGGGTTAGGGTTAAGGTCAGAGTTAGGGTTAGTGTTAGGGTTAGGGTTAGGGTTAGGGTTAGGGTCAGAGTTAGGGTTAGGGTTAGGGTTAGGATTAGGTTTAGGCTTAGGGTTAGGGTTAGGGTTAGGGTTAGGCTTAGGTTTAGGGGTTGGGGTTGGGTTTAGGGCTATGGTTTTGGTAAGGGTTAGGGCTTAGCGTTTGGGTTAGTGTTAGGGGTTAGGGTTAGGGTTAGGTTTAGGGGTAGGGTGAGGTTAGGGTTAGGGTTAGGTGTTAGGGCTAGGTTTAGGGTTACGGTTTAGGGTTAGGGGTAAGGTTAGTGTTAGGGTTAGGTGTCAGGGTTAGTGTTAGGGGTCAGGGTTAGGGTTAGGCTTAGGGTTAGGCTTAGGGTTAGGGTTAGGGTTAGGGTTAGGGTTAGGCTTAGGGTTAGGGTTAGGCTTAGTTTTAGGGTTAGGGTTAGGCTTAGGGTTAGGTTAGGCTTACGGTTGGGGTTGGGGTTAGGGTTAGGGTAAGGGTTAGGGTCAGGTTAAGGGATTAGGGTTGGGGTTATGTTTAGGTTTAGGTTTAGGGTTAGGGTTAGATTTTAGGGTTAGGGTTAGGGTTACGGTTAGGTTTAGGTTTAAGGTTAGGTTGAGGGTTAAGTTTAGGGTTAGAATCAGGGTTAGGTTTAGGGTTAGGGTTAGGGTTAGGCTTAGGCTTAGGCTTAGGTTTAGGCTTAGGGTTAGGCTTAGGGTTATGTTAGGCTTAGTATTGGGGTTAGGGTTAGGGTTAGGGTTAGGGTTAGGGTTACGGTTAGGGTTAGGGTTAGGGTTAGGGTTAGGGTTAGGGTTAGGGTCAGGTTAAGGGGTTAGGGTTAGGGTTAGGGTTAGGGTTAGGGTTAGGGTTAGGGTTAGGGTTAGGTTTAGGTTTAGGGGTTAGGGTTGGCGTTATGTTTAGGTTTAGGTTTAGGGTTAGCGTTATATTTTAGGGTTAGGGTTAGGGTTAGGGTTAGGGTTACGGTTAGGTTTAGCTTTAAGGTTAGGTTGAGGGTTAAGTTTAGGGTTAGAATCAGGGTTAGGGTTAGGGTTAGGGTTAGGGTTAGGCTTAGGCTTAGGCTTAGGTTTAGGGTTAGGGTTAGGCTTAGGGTTATGTTAGGCTTAGTGTTGGGGTTAGGGTTAGGGTTAGGGTTAGGGTTACGGTTAGGTTTAGGTTAGGCTTAGGGTTGGGGTTACGGTTTGGTTTAGGATTAGGGTTAGGTTTAGGGTTAGGGTTAGGGTTAGGTTTAGGCTTAGGTTAGGTTTAGGGTTAGGGTTAGGGTCAGGTTAAGGGGTTAGGTTTAGGGTTAGGGTTATGGTTACGGTTAGGGTTAGGGTTAGGGTTAGGGTTAGGGTTAGGGTTAGGGTTAGGGTTAGGGTTAGGGTTACGGTTAGGTTTAGGTTAGGCTTAGGGTTGGGGTTAAGGTTTGGGTTAGGATTAGGGTTAGGGTTAGGGTTAGGGTTAGGGTCAGGTTTAGGGTTAGGTTTAGGGTTAGGGTTAGGGTTAGGGTTAGGGTTAGGGTTAGGGTTAGGGTTAGGGTTAGGGTTAGGCTTAGGGTTAAGGTTAGGCTTACGGTTGGGGTTAGGGTTAGGGTTAGGGTTAGGGTTAGGTTTAGGGGTTAGGGTTGGCGTTATGTTTAGGTTTAGGTTTCGGGTTAGGGTTATATTTTAGGGTTAGGGTTAGGGTTAGGGTTACGGTTAGGTTTAGGTTTAAGGTTAGGTTGAGGGTTAACTTTAGGGTTAGAATCAGGGTTAGGTTTAGAGTTAGGGTTAGGGTTAGGCTTAGGCTTAGGCTTAGGTTTAGGGTTAGGGTTAGGCTTAGGGTTATTTTAGGCTTAGTGTTGGGGTTAGGGTTAGGGTTAGGGTTAGGGTTAGGGTTAGGGTTAGGGTTAGGGTTAGGGTTAGGGTTAGGGTTACGGTTAGGTTTAGGTTAGGCTTAGGGTTGGGGTTACGGTTTGGTTTAGGATTAGGGTTAGGCTTACGGTTGGGGTTAGGGTTAGGGTTAGGGTCAGGTTAAGGGATTAGGGTTGGGGTTATGTTTAGGTTTAGGTTAAGGGTTAGGGTTAGATTTTAGGGTTAGGGTTAGGGTTACGGTTAGGTTTAGGTTTAAGGTTAGGTTGAGGGTTAAGTTTAGGGTTAGAATCAAGGTTAGGGTTAGGGTTAGGGTTAGGGTTAGGGTTAGGGTTAGGGTTAGGTTTAGGGGTTAGGGTTGGCGTTATGTTTAGGTTTAGGTTTAGGCTTAGGGTTATATTTTAGGGTTAGGGTTAGGGTTAGGGTTACGGTTAGGTTTAGGTTTAAGGTTAGGTTGAGGGTTAAGTTTAGGGTTAGAATCAGGGTTAGGTTTAGGGTTAGGGTTAGGGTTAGGCTTAGGCTTAGGCTTAGGTTTAGGGTTAGGGTTAGGCTTAGGGTTATGTTAGGCTTAGTATTGGGGTTAGGGTTAGGGTTAGGGTTAGGGTTAGGGTTAGGGTTACGGTTAGGGTTAGGGTTAGGGTTAGGGTTAGGGTTAGGGTTAGGGTTAGGGTTAGGGTTAGGGTCAGGTTAAGGGGTTAGGGTTACGGTTAGGGTTAGGGTTAGGGTTAGGGTTAGGGTTAGGGTTAGGGTTAGGTTTAGGTTTAGGGGTTAGGGTTGGCGTTATGTTTAGGTTTAGGTTTAGGGTTAGCGTTATATTTTAGGGTTAAGGTTAGGGTTAGGGTTAGGGTTACGGTTAGGTTTAGCTTTAAGGTTAGGTTGAGGGTTAAGTTTAGGGTTAGAATCAGGGTTAGGTTTAGGGTTAGGGTTAGGGTTAGGCTTAGGCTTAGGCTTAGGTTTAGGGTTAGGGTTAGGCTTAGGGTTATGTTAGGCTTAGTGTTGGGGTTAGGGTTAGGGTTAGGGTTACGGTTAGGTTTAGGTTAGGCTTAGGGTTGGGGTTACGGTTTGGTTTAGGATTAGGGTTAGGTTTAGCGTTAGGGTTAGGGTTAGGTTTAGGCTTAGGTTAGGTTTAGGGTTAGGGTTAGGGTCAGGTTAAGGGGTTAGGTTTAGGGTTAGGGTTAGGGTTAGGGTTAGGGTTAGTGTCAGGTTAAGGGATTAGGGGTTAGGAGTTAGGGGTTAGGGTTAGGGTTAGGTGTTAGGGTTAGGGTTAGTGTTAGGGTTAGGTTTTAGGTTAGGGTCAGAGTTATGGTTAGGGTTAGGGTTAGGGTTAGGTTTAAGGTTAGGGTCAGAGTTAGGGTTAGGGTTAGGGTTAGGGTTAGGGTTAGGGTTAGGGTTAGGGTTAGGGTTAGGGTTAGGGTTAGTATTAGGTTTAGGGTTAGGGTTAGGTTTAGGCTTAGGGTTAGGGGTTGGGGTTAGCCTTTAGGTTTATGGTTAGGGTTAGGTTTTAGCATTAGGGTTATGGTTAGGGTTGGGGGTAGTGTTTAGGGTTAGGGTTAGTGTTAGGATTAGGGGTTGAGTTAGGGTTAGGATTTAGGATAAGTGTTAAGTTTAGGTTTAGGGATAGGGTTAGGGTTAGGGTTAGGTTTAGGGGTTAGGTTTAGGATTAGGGTCAGGGTAAGGGTTAGGTTTAGGGTCAGGTTTAGGGGTTAGGGTTATTGTTAGCGTTAGGTTTAGTGTTAGTATTCGGGTTAGGGTTAGGTTTTAGTGTTAGGGTTAGGGTTAAGAGTTAGGGTTAGGGTTAGCGGTTGGCGTTGGCGTTGGGGTTAGGGTTAGGGTTAGGGTTAGGCTTAGCCTTAGGTTTAGGAGTTGGGGTTGGGTTTAGGGTTATGGTTAGGGTAAGGGTTAGGGTTTGGCTTAGGCTTAGGCTTAGGGTTAGGCTTAGGTTTAGGATTAGGATTACGGTTAGGGTTAGGGTTAGGGTAAGGGTTAAGGTTAGGGTTAGGGTTAGGGTTAGGGTTAGGGTTAGGGATAGGGTTAGGGTTAGGGTTAGGATTAGGGTTAGGGTTAGGGTTAGGGATAGGGTTAGGGTTAGGATTAGGGTTAGGGTCAGGTTAAGGGATTAGGGGTTAGGAGTTAGGGGTTAGGGTTAGGGTTAGGTTTAGGGGTAGGGTGAGGTTAGGGTTAGGGTTAGGTGTTAGGGTTAGGGTTAGTGTTAGGGTCAGAGTTAGGGTCAGAGTTAGGGTTAAGGTTAGGGTTAGGGTTAGGGTTAGGGTTAGGGTTAGGTTTAGGCTTAGGGTTAGGGTTAGGGTAAGGGTTAGGGTTAGGGTTAGGATTAGGGTTAGGCTTAGGGTTAGGGTTAGGGTTAGGCTTAGGGTTAGGGTTAGGGTTAGGGTTAGGCTTAGGGTTAGGGGTTGGGGTTGGGTTTAGGGCTATGGTTTTGGTAAGGGTTAGGGCTTAGCGTTTGGGTTAGTGTTAGGGGTTAGGGTTAGGGTTAGGTGTTAGGGCTAGGTTTAGGGTTACGGTTTAGGGTTAGGGGTAAGGTTAGTGTTAGGGTTAGGTGTCAGGGTTAGTGTTAGGGGTCAGGGTTAGGGTTAGGCTTAGGGTTAGGCTTAGGGTTAGGGTTAGGGTTAGGATTAGGGCTAGGGTTAGGCTTAGGTTTAGGGTTAGGGTTAGGCTTAGGGTTAGGTTAGGCTTACGGTAGGGGTTGGGGTTAGGGTTAGGGTAAGGGTTAGGGTCAGGTTAAGGGATTAGGGTTGGGGTTATGTTTAGGTTTAGGTTTAGGGTTAGGGTTAGATTTTAGGGTTAGGGTTAGGGTTACGGTTAGGTTTAGGTTTAAGGTTAGGTTGAGGGTTAAGTTTAGGGTTAGAATCAAGGTTAGGGTTAGGGTTAGGGTTAGGGTTAGGGTTAGGGTTAGGGTTAGGGTTAGGGATAGGGTTAGGGTTAGGGTTAGGATTAGGGTTAGGGTCAGGTTAAGGGATTAGGGGTTAGGAGTTAGGGGTTAGGGTTAGGGTTAGGTTTAGGGGTAGGGTGAGGTTAGGGTTAGGGTTAGGTGTTAGGGTTAGGGTTAGTGTTAGGGTCAGAGTTAGGGTCAGAGTTAGGGTTAGGGTTAGGGTTAGGGTTAGGGTTAGGGTTAGGGTTAGGGTTAGGGTTACGGTTAGGTTTAGGTTAGGCTTAGGGTTGGGGTTACGGTTTGGGTTAGGATTAGGGTTAGTGTTAGGGTTAGGGTTAGGGTTAGGCTTAGGTTAGGTTTAGGGTTAGGGTTAGGGTCAGGTTAAGGGGTTAGGTTTAGGGTTAGGGTTAGGGTTAGGGTTATGGTTAGGGTTAGGGTTAGGGTTAGGGTTAGGGTTAGGGTTAGGGTTAGGGTTAGGGTTAAGGTTAGGCTTACGGTTGGGGTTAGGGTTAGGGTTAGGGTTAGGTTTAGGTTTAGGGGTTATGGTTGGCGTTATGTTTAGGTTTAGGTTTAGGGTTAGGGTTATATTTTAGGGTTAGGGTTAGGGTTAGGGTTACGGTTAGGTTTAGGTTTAAGGTTAGGTTGAGGGTTAAGTTTAGGGTAAGAATCAGGGTTAGGTTTAGGGTTAGGGTTAGGGTTAGGCTTAGGCTTAGGCTTAGGTTTAGGGTTAGGGTTAGGCTTAGGGTTATGTTAGGCTTAGTGTTGGGGTTAGGGTTAGGGTTAGGGTTAGGGTTAGGGTTAGGGTTAGGGTTAGGCTTAGGTTAGGTTTAGGGTTAGGGTTAGGGTCAGGTTAAGGGGTTAGGTTTAGGGTTAGGGTTAGGGTTACGGTTAGGGTTAGGGTTAGGGTTAGGGTTAGGGTTAGGGTTAGGGTTAGGGATAAGGTTAGGGTAAGGGTTAGGTTTAGGGTTAGTGTCCGGGTTAGGGTTACGGTTCGGGTCAGGGTTAGGGTTACGGTTCGGGTTAGGTTTAGGGTTAGGCTTAGGGTTACGGTTAGACTTAGTGTTAGGCTTAGGTTTAGGGGTTTGGGGTTGGGTTTAGGGTTATGGTTAGGGTTAGGGTTTAGCGTTAGGGCAATGGTTACGGTTGGGGTTAGGTTTAGGGTTTAGGGTTAGGGTTAGGGTTGGTGTTTTGGTTAGGGTTAGGGTTAGGGTCAGAGTTAGGTTTAGGCTTAGGGTTAGGGTTAGGGTTAGGGTTAGGGTTAGGGTTAGGGTTAGGGTTAGGTTTAGGATTAGGTTTAGGGTTAGGGTTAGGTTTAGGCTTAGGGGTTGGGGTTAGAGTTTAGGGTTATGATTAGGGTTAGGGTTAGGGTTTAGCGTTAGGGTTATGGTTAGGGTTGGGGTTAGTGTTTAGGGTTAGTGTTAGGATTAAGGGTTGAATTAGGGTTAGGGTTTAGGGTAAGTGTTAGGTTTAGGTTTAGAGTTAGGGTTAGGGTTAGGGTTAGGTTTAGGGGTTAGGGTTAGGGTTAGGGTGAGGTTTAGGGGTTAGTGTTAGTGTTAGTCTTAGGGTTAGTATTCGGGTTAGGGTTAGGTTTTAGTGTTAGGGTTAGGGTTAGGGTTAGGGTTAGGGTTAGGGTTACGACGAGGGTATAAGTTAGGATTAGGGGTTAGTGTTAGGGTTGGGCGTTGAGTTAGGGTTAGGGTTTAGGGTAATGGTTAGGGTTAGGTTTAGACTTAGGGTTAGGTGTCAGGGTTAGTGTTAGCGGTCAGGGTTAGTGTTAGTGTTAGGGTCAGGTTTAGGGGTTAGGGGTAGGGGTAGGTTTATGGTTATGGTTAGGGCTAGGATTAGGGTTAGGGTTAGGTGTTAGGGTTAGTGTTAGGGGTCAGGGTTAGTGTTAGGGATAGGGTCATATTTAGGGGTTAGATGTAGGGTTAGGGTTAGGGTGAGGGTTAGGGTTCAGATTAGGGTTAGAGTTAGGGTTAGGGTTAGGTTAGGGTTAGGGTTAGGTGTAGGGGTTGAGGTTGAGGTTAGTGTTAGGTGTTAGGGTTAGGTTGAGGGTAAGGGTTAGGTTTAGGGTTATGGTTAGGTTTAGGGTTAGGTTTCGGATTAGTGTTAGGGTTAGGGTTAGGGTTAGGGTTAGGGTTTAGGGTTAGGGTTAGGGTTAGGGTTAGGGTTAGGGTTAGGGTTAGGGTTAGGGTTAGGGTTAGGGTTAAGTTTAGGGTTAGGGTTAGGGTTAGGTTTAGGGTTAGGATTAGGGTTATGGTTATGGTTAGGGCTATGGTTAGGGTTAGGTTTAGGTGCCAGGGTTAGTGTTAGGGGTCAGGGTTAGTGTTAGGGATAGCGTCAGGTTTAGGGGTTAGAGTTAGGGTTAGTGTTAGGTTTAGGTGTTAGGGTTAGGGTGAGGGTAAGGGTTAGGTTTAGTGTTAGGGTTAGCTTTAGGTATAGGTTTCGGTTTAGGGTTAGGGTTAGGGTTAGGGTTAGGGTTGTGTTTAGGGGTAGGTTTAGGGTTAGAGTTAGGGTTAGGGTTAGGAGTTGGGGTTGGGGTTAGGGTTAGGGTTAGGCTAAGGTTTAGGGTAAGGCCTAGGTTTAGGGGTTGGGGTTGGGTTTAGGGTTATGATTAGAGTTACGGTTAGGGTTTAGGGTTAGGGTTAGTGTTAGGGGTTAGCGTTGGGGTTAGAGTTAGGGTTAGAGTTAGGTTTACGGTTAGCGTTAGGTTTAGGGCAAGGGTTAGGTTTAGGGTTAGGGTTAGGGTTGGGTTTAGGGTTACGGCTTAGGGTTAGGGTTAGGAAAAGGTTTAGTGTTAGGGTTAGGGTTGGGATTAGGGTTTAGGGTTATGGTTAGGGTTACCTTTAGGGTTTAGGCTTAGGGATTAGGGTTAGGTTTAGTTTTAGGGATAGGGTGAGTTTCAGCGTTAGGGTTAGGGTTAGAGTGAAGGTTGGGTTTAGGGTAAGGGTTAGGGTTAGGGTTAGTGTTAGGGTTAGGGTTAAAGTTAGGGTTAATGTTAGGATTAGGATTAGGGTTAGGGTTAGGGTTAGGGTTAGGGTTAAGGTTAGGGTTAAGGTTTAGGTTTAGGGGTTGGGGTTGGGGTTAGGGTTTAGGTTTAGGGTTAGGGTTAGGGTTAGGGATATGGTTAGAGTTAGGGTTAGCATTAGGGTTAGGTTTAGGGTTAGGGTTAAGTTTAGGGTTAGGGTTTACTTGCTAGGGTTAGGGTTAGGGTTAGGGGTTGGGATTGGGGTTAGGGTTAGGGTTGAGGTTAGGGTTAGGGTTAGGGTTTGGCTTAGGCTTAGGCTTAGGCTTAGGGTTAGGGTTAGGGTTAGGGTTATGGTTAGGGTTAGGGTTAGGTTTAGGGTTAGGGTTAGGGTTAGGGTCAGTTTTAGGGGTTAGGGGTCAGGTTTGGGGTTAGTTTTAGGGATAGGGTGAGTTCACCGCTAGAGTTAGGGTTAGGGTTAGGGGTTAGGGGTTAGGGTTAGGTTTAGGGTTAGTGTTAGCGTTAGGTTTCGGGTTGGGTTTAGGGTACGTGTTAGGGTTAGTGTTAGTGTTAGGTTTAGGGTTAGGGTTAGGGTTAGGGTTAGGGTTAGGGCTATGGTTAGGGTTAGGTTTAGGTGCCAGGGTTAGTGTTAGGGGTCAGGGTTAGTGTTAGGGATAGCGTCAGGTTTAAGGGTTAGAGTTAGGGTGAGGGTTAGGCATCGCGTTAGGGTTAGGGTTAGGGTTAGGTGTAGGGGTTAGGGTTAGGGTTAGTGTTAGGTTTAGGTGTTAGGGTTAGGGTGAGGGTAAGGGTTAGGTTTAGGTTCAGGGTTAGGTTTAGGGTTAGGGTTAGATTTAGGTTTAGGTTTCGGGTTAGTGTTAGGGTTAGGGTTAGGGTTGGGTTTAGGGGTAGGTTTAGGCTTAGGGTTAGGTTTAGGGCAAGGGTTAGGTTTAGGGTTAGGGTTAGGGTTAGGTTTAGGGTAAGGCCTAGGTTTAGGGTTTGGGGTTGGGTTTAGGGTTATGGTTAGAGTTACGGTTAGGGTTTAGGGTTAGGGTTAGCGTTGGGGTTAGGGTTAGGGTTAGGGTTAGGGTTAGGTTTAGGGTTAGGGTTAGGTTTAGGGCAAGGGTTAAGTTTAAGGTTAGGGTTAGGGTTGGGTTTAGGTTTAGGGCTTAGGGTTAGGGGTAGGGTTAGGGTTGGGATTAGGGTTTAGGGTTATGGTGTAGGGTTACCTTTAGGGTTTAGGGTTAGGGATTAGGGTTAGGGTTAATTTTAGGGATAGGGTGAGGTTCAGCGTTAGGGTTAGGGTTAGAGTTAAGGTTGGGTTTAGGGTAAGGGTTAGTGTTAGGGTTAGGTTTAGGGTTAGGGTTAGGGTTAGGGTTAGGGTTAGGATTAGGATAAGGATTAGGGTTAGGGTTAGGGTTAGGGTTAGGGTTTAGGGTTAGGGGTTGGGGTTTCGGTTAGGGTTTAGGGTTAGGTTTAGGGTTAGGGTTAGGGTTAGGGTTAGGTTTAGGTTTAGGGGTTAGGTTTAGGGTTAGGGTTAGGAGTTAGGGTTAGGGTTAGCGGTTGGCGTTGGCGTTGGGGTTAGGGTTAGGCTTAGGTTTAGGGGTTGGGGTTGGGTTTAGGGTTATGGTTTTGATAAGTGTTAGGGCTTAGAGTTTGGGTTAGTGTTAGGGGTTAGGTTTGGGGTTAGGGTTAGTGTTAGGGTTGAGGTTAAGTTTGGGTATAGGGTTAGGGTTCGGCGTTAGGGTTAGTGTTAGTGGTCAGGGTTAGTGTCAGGGTTAGGGTCGGATTTAGAGGTTAGGGGAAGGTTTAGGGTTATGGTTATGGTTAAGGTTAGGGTTACGGTTATGGTTAGGATTAGCGGTAAGTTTTAGGGTTAGGGTTAGGGTTAGGGTTAGGGTTAGGGTTAGGGTTAGGGTTAGGGTTAGGTTTGGGGTTAGGGTTAGGGTTAGGGTTAGCGTTAGGATTAGGGTGAGGGTAAGAGTTAGGGTTAGGAGTTAGGGTTAATGTTGGGGGTTAGTGTTAGGGTTAGGTGTTGAGTAAGGGTTAGGGTTTAGGGTAATGGTTAGGGTTAGATTTAGAGTTAGGGTTAGGTGTCAGGGTTAGTGTTAGCAGTCAGGGTTAGTGTTAGTGTTAGGTGTTAGGGTTAGGGTTAGATTTTAGGGTTAGGGTTAGGGTTACGGTTAGGGGTTGAGTTAGGGTTAGGGTTAGGGTTAGAGTTAGGGTTAGGGTTAAGGTTAGGTTGAGGGTTAAGTTTTGAGTTAGGGTCAGGGTTCGGGTTAGGGTTAGGGTTAGGGTTAGGGTTAGGGTTAGGGTTAGTGTTAGCGTTAGGGTTAGGGTTAGGGTTAGGGTTAGGCTTAGGCTTAGGTTTAGGGTTAGGGTTAGGCTTAGGGTTAGGTTAGGCTTAGGGATAGGGTTAGGGTTAGGGTTAGGGTTAGGGTTAGGTTTAGGGGTTAGGGTTGGGGTTAAGTTTAGGTTTAGGGTTAGGGTTAGGGTTAGATTTTAGGGTTAGGGTTAGTGTTAGGGTTAGGGTTAGGGTTAGGGTTAGGGTTAAGTTTAGGGTTAGAGTTAGGGTTAGGGTTAGGGTTAGGGTTAGGGTTAGGGTTAGGGTTAGGCTTCGGCTTAGGTTTAGGGTTAGGGTTAGGCTTAGGGTTAGGTTAGGCTTAGGGTTGGGGTTAGGGTTAGGTTTAGGGTTAGGGTTAGGGTTAGGGTTACGGTTTAGGGTTAGGGTTAGGGTTATTGTTATGGTTAGGGCTATGATTAGGGTTAGGTTTAGGTGCCAGTGTTAGTGTTAGGGGTCAGGGTTAGTGTTAGGGATAGCGTCAGGTTTAGGGGTTAGAGTTAGGGTTAGTGTTAGGGTTAGGTGATAGGGTTATGTTGAGGGTAAGGGTTAGGTTTAGTGTTAGTGTTAGCTTTAGGTATAGGTTTCGGGTTAGGGTTAGGGTTAGGGTTAGGGTTGGGTTTAGGGGTAGGTTTAGGGTTAGAGTTAGGGTTAGGGTTAGGAGTTGGGGTTGGGGTTAGGGTTAGGGTTAGGCTAAGGTTTAGGGTAAGGCCTAGGTTTAGGGGTTGGGGTTGGGTTTAGTGTTATGATTAGAGTTACGGTTAGGGTTTAGGGTTAGGGTTAGTGTTATGGGTTAGCGTTGGGGTTAGAGTTAGGGTTAGGGTTAGGTTTAGGGTTAGCGTTAGGTTTAGGGCAAGGGTTAGGTTTAGGGTTAGGGTTAGGTTAGGCTTAGGGTTGGGGTTAGGGTTAGGGTTAGGGTTAGGGTTAGGGTTAGGGTTAGGGTTACGGTTAGGTTTAGGTTTGGCTTAGGGTTGGGGTTACGGTTTGGGTTAGGATTAGGGTTAGGGTTAGGGATAGGGTTAGGATTAGGGTTTAGTGTTGGGGTTGGTGTTAGGGTTAGGGTTAGGGTTAAGTTTAGGTTTAGAGTTAGGGTTAGGATCAGGTTTAGGGGTTAGGGGTTATGGGTCAGAGTTAGGGTTAGATTTAGGGGTAGGGTGAGATTAGGGTTAGGGTTAGTGTTAGGTGTTACCGTTAGGGTGAGGGTAAGGGTTAGGTTTAGGATAAGGGTTATGGTTAGGGTTAGGGTTTAGTGTTAGGGTTAGTGTTAGTGGTTAGGGTTGGGTTTAGGGTTAGTGTTAGGGTTAGGGGTAGGGTTAGGGTTAGGGGTAGGGTTAGTGTTAGGGGTAGGGAGAGGGTTAGGGTTAGGGTTAGGGTTGGGTTTAGGGTTAGGGTTAGTGTTAGGGTTAGGGTTAGGGTTTTGTTTAGGGTTGGGTTAGGTTTAGGGTAAGGGTTAGATTTAGGGTTAGGGTTAGGTTTAGGTTTAGGGTTTAGGGTTAGGGTTAGTGTTAGGGTTTAGGGTTGGTTTTAGGGTTAGTGTTAGGGTTCGGGTTAGGGTTGGGTTTAGGGTTAGGGTTAGGGTAAGGGTTAGGGTTTAGTGTTGGGGTTGGTGTTAGGGTTAGGGTTAGGGTTAAGTTTAGGTTTAGAGATAGGGTTAGGATCAGGTGTAGGGGTTAGGGGTTATGGGTCAGAGTTAGGGTAAGGTTTAGGGGTAGGGTGAGATTAGGGTTAGGGTTAGCGTTAGGTGTTACGGTTAGGGTGAGGGTAAGGGTTAGGTTTAGGGTTAGGGTTATGGTTAGGGTTAGGTTTTAGTGTTACGGTTAGTGTTAGTGCTTAGGGTTGGGTTTAGTGTTAGGGTTAGGGGTAGGGTTAGGTTCAGTTTTAAGTTTAGGGTTAGAGTTAGGGTTAGGGTCAGGTTTAGGGGGTAGGGATTAGGGGTTAGAGTTAGGGTGAGGTTTAGGGGAAGGGTGAGGTTAGGGTTAGGGTGAGGGTTAGCGTTAGGTGTCAGGGTTAGGGTTAGGGTCGGGTTCGGTTTAGGGTTAGGATTAAGATTAGGGTTAGTGTTAGGGTTAGGCTTAGGGTTAGGCTTAGGTTTAGGGGTTGGGGTTTTGTTTAGGGTTATGGTTAGGATTAGGGTTTAGGGTTAGGTTTAGGGTTAGTGGTTAGGGTTGGGTTTATGGTTAGGGTTAGGGTTAAGGTTAGGGTTTGGGGTTGGGGTTAGTGTTAGGGTAAGGGTTTAGGGTTAGTGTAATGGTTAGTTTTAGGGTTAGGGTTAGGTGTTAGGGTTAGGGTTAGGGGTAGGGTGAGGTTAGGTTTCGGGTAAGGGTTAGGGTTTAGGGTTAGGGTTAGTGTTAGGGTTGAGTTTATGGTTAGGGTTAGTGTTAGGTTTAGCGTTAGAGTTAGGGTTAGGGTTAGGGGTAGGGTTAGGATTCGGGTTAGGGTTACGTTTTAGGGTTAGGGTTAGGTTTAGGGGTTGGTGTTGGGGTTAGTGTTACGGTTAGTGTTAGGCTTAGGGTTTAGGGTTAGGGTTAGGGTCAAGTTTAGGTTTAGAGTTAGGGTTAGGGTCAGGTTTAAGGGTTAGGGGTTAGTGGTCATAGTTAGGGTTAGGGTTAAGGTTAAGGTTCGGGTTAGGGTTGGGTTTTAGGGATAGGGTTAGGGTTTGGCTTAGGTTTAGGGGTCAGGGGTTGGGTTTAGGGTTACGGTTAGGGTTAGGTTTAGGGTTTAGGGTTAGGGTTAGTGTTAGGGGTTAGGGTTGGGTTTAGGGTTAGAGTTAGGGTTAGGCTTAGGGTTAAGTTTAGGGGTCAGAGGTTAGGGGTCAGAGTTAGGGTTAGGTTTATGGGTAGGATGAGGTTAGGGTTAGGGTTAGTGTTAGGTGTTAGGGTTAGGGTTAGGGTGAGGGTTAGCGTTAGGTTTAGGGTTAGGTTTAGGGTTAGGGTTAGACTCTAGGTTTAGGGGTTGGGTTTGGCTTTAGGGTTATGGTCAGGGTTAGGGTTTAGGGTTAGGGTTAGTGTTAGTGGTAAGGTTTGTGTTTAGGATTAGGGTTAGGGTAAGGGTAAGGGGTTGGGGTTGGGGTTAGGGTTAGGGTTAGGGTTAGGGCTAGGGTGAGGTTAGGGTTAGCGTAAGGGTTAGGGATTGGGGTTCGGGTTAGGGTTAGTGTGAGGTTAGGGTTAGGGTTAGGGTTAGGGTTAGGGTTAGGGTTAGGTTTAGGGTTAGGGTTAGGGTCAGGTTAAGGGGTTAGGTTTAGGGTTAGGGTTAGGGTTACGGTTAGGGTTAGGGTTAGGGTTAGGGTTAGGGTTAGGGTTAGGGTTAGGGATAAGGTTAGGGTAAGGGTTAGGTTTAGGGTTAGTGTCCGGGTTAGGGTTACGGTTCGGGTCAGGGTTAGGGTTACGGTTCGGGTTAGGTTTAGGGTTAGGCTTAGGGTTACGGTTAGACTTAGTGTTAGGCTTAGGTTTAGGGGTTTGGGGTTGGGTTTAGGGTTATGGTTAGGGTTAGGGTTTAGCGTTAGGGCAATGGTTACGGTTGGGGTTAGGTTTAGGGTTTAGGGTTAGGGTTAGGGTTGGTGTTTTGGTTAGGGTTAGGGTTAGGGTCAGAGTTAGGTTTAGGCTTAGGGTTAGGGTTAGGGTTAGGGTTAGGGTTAGGGTTAGGGTTAGGGTTAGGGTTAGGTTTAGGATTAGGTTTAGGGTTAGGGTTAGGTTTAGGCTTAGGGGTTGGGGTTAGAGTTTAGGGTTATGATTAGGGTTAGGGTTAGGGTTTAGCGTTAGGGTTATGGTTAGGGTTGGAGTTAGTGTTTAGGGTTAGTGTTAGGATTAAGGGTTGAATTAGGGTTAGGGTTTAGGGTAAGTGTTAGGTTTAGGTTTAGAGTTAGGGTTAGGGTTAGGGTTAGGTTTAGGGGTTAGGGTTAGGGTTAGGGTGAGGTTTAGGGGTTAGTGTTAGTGTTAGTCTTAGGGTTAGTATTCGGGTTAGGGTTAGGTTTTAGTGTTAGGGTTAGGGTTAGGGTTAGGGTTAGGGTTAGGGTTACGACGAGGGTATAAGTTAGGATTAGGGGTTAGTGTTAGGGTTGGGCGTTGAGTTAGGGTTAGGGTTTAGGGTAATGGTTAGGGTTAGGTTTAGACTTAGGGTTAGGTGTCAGGGTTAGTGTTAGCGGTCAGGGTTAGTGTTAGTGTTAGGGTCAGGTTTAGGGGTTAGGGGTAGGGGTAGGTTTATGGTTATGGTTAGGGCTAGGATTAGGGTTAGGGTTAGGTGTTAGGGTTAGTGTTAGGGGTCAGGGTTAGTGTTAGGGATAGGGTCATATTTAGGGGTTAGATGTAGGGTTAGGGTTAGGGTGAGGGTTAGGGTTCAGATTAGGGTTAGAGTTAGGGTTAGGGTTAGGTTAGGGTTAGGGTTAGGTGTAGGGGTTGAGGTTGAGGTTAGTGTTAGGTGTTAGGGTTAGGTTGAGGGTAAGGGTTAGGTTTAGGGTTATGGTTAGGTTTAGGGTTAGGTTTCGGATTAGTGTTAGGGTTAGGGTTAGGGTTAGGGTTAGGGTTTAGGGTTAGGGTTAGGGTTAGGGTTAGGGTTAGGGTTAGGGTTAGGGTTAGGGTTAGGGTTAGGGTTAGGGTTAGGGTTAAGTTTAGGGTTAGGGTTAGGGTTAGGTTTAGGGTTAGGATTAGGGTTATGGTTATGGTTAGGGCTATGGTTAGGGTTAGGTTTAGGTGCCAGGGTTAGTGTTAGGGGTCAGGGTTAGTGTTAGGGATAGCGTCAGGTTTAGGGGTTAGAGTTAGGGTTAGTGTTAGGTTTAGGTGTTAGGGTTAGGGTGAGGGTAAGGGTTAGGTTTAGTGTTAGGGTTAGCTTTAGGTATAGGTTTCGGTTTAGGGTTAGGGTTAGGGTTAGGGTTAGGGTTGTGTTTAGGGGTAGGTTTAGGGTTAGAGTTAGGGTTAGGGTTAGGAGTTGGGGTTGGGGTTAGGGTTAGGGTTAGGCTAAGGTTTAGGGTAAGGCCTAGGTTTAGGGGTTGGGGTTGGGTTTAGGGTTATGATTAGAGTTACGGTTAGGGTTTAGGGTTAGGGTTAGTGTTAGGGGTTAGCGTTGGGGTTAGAGTTAGGGTTAGAGTTAGGTTTACGGTTAGCGTTAGGTTTAGGGCAAGGGTTAGGTTTAGGGTTAGGGTTAGGGTTGGGTTTAGGGTTACGGCTTAGGGTTAGGGTTAGGAAAAGGTTTAGTGTTAGGGTTAGGGTTGGGATTAGGGTTTAGGGTTATGGTTAGGGTTACCTTTAGGGTTTAGGCTTAGGGATTAGGGTTAGGTTTAGTTTTAGGGATAGGGTGAGTTTCAGCGTTAGGGTTAGGGTTAGAGTGAAGGTTGGGTTTAGGGTAAGGGTTAGGGTTAGGGTTAGTGTTAGGGTTAGGGTTAAAGTTAGGGTTAATGTTAGGATTAGGATTAGGGTTAGGGTTAGGGTTAGGGTTAGGGTTAAGGTTAGGGTTAAGGTTTAGGTTTAGGGGTTGGGGTTGGGGTTAGGGTTTAGGTTTAGGGTTAGGGTTAGGGTTAGGGATATGGTTAGAGTTAGGGTTAGCATTAGGGTTAGGTTTAGGGTTAGGGTTAAGTTTAGGGTTAGGGTTTACTTGCTAGGGTTAGGGTTAGGGTTAGGGGTTGGGATTGGGGTTAGGGTTAGGGTTGAGGTTAGGGTTAGGGTTAGGGTTTGGCTTAGGCTTAGGCTTAGGCTTAGGGTTAGGGTTAGGGTTAGGGTTATGGTTAGGGTTAGGGTTAGGTTTAGGGTTAGGGTTAGGGTTAGGGTCAGTTTTAGGGGTTAGGGGTCAGGTTTGGGGTTAGTTTTAGGGATAGGGTGAGTTCACCGCTAGAGTTAGGGTTAGGGTTAGGGGTTAGGGGTTAGGGTTAGGTTTAGGGTTAGTGTTAGCGTTAGGTTTCGGGTTGGGTTTAGGGTACGTGTTAGGGTTAGTGTTAGTGTTAGGTTTAGGGTTAGGGTTAGGGTTAGGGTTAGGGTTAGGGCTATGGTTAGGGTTAGGTTTAGGTGCCAGGGTTAGTGTTAGGGGTCAGGGTTAGTGTTAGGGATAGCGTCAGGTTTAAGGGTTAGAGTTAGGGTGAGGGTTAGGCATCGCGTTAGGGTTAGGGTTAGGGTTAGGTGTAGGGGTTAGGGTTAGGGTTAGTGTTAGGTTTAGGTGTTAGGGTTAGGGTGAGGGTAAGGGTTAGGTTTAGGTTCAGGGTTAGGTTTAGGGTTAGGGTTAGATTTAGGTTTAGGTTTCGGGTTAGTGTTAGGGTTAGGGTTAGGGTTGGGTTTAGGGGTAGGTTTAGGCTTAGGGTTAGGTTTAGGGCAAGGGTTAGGTTTAGGGTTAGGGTTAGGGTTAGGTTTAGGGTAAGGCCTAGGTTTAGGGTTTGGGGTTGGGTTTAGGGTTATGGTTAGAGTTACGGTTAGGTTTTAGGGTTAGGGTTAGCGTTGGGGTTAGGGTTAGGGTTAGGGTTAGGGTTAGGTTTAGGGTTAGGGTTAGGTTTAGGGCAAGGGTTAAGTTTAAGGTTAGGGTTAGGGTTGGGTTTAGGTTTAGGGCTTAGGGTTAGGGGTAGGGTTAGGGTTGGGATTAGGGTTTAGGGTTATGGTGTAGGGTTACCTTTAGGGTTTAGGGTTAGGGATTAGGGTTAGGGTTAATTTTAGGGATAGGGTGAGGTTCAGCGTTAGGGTTAGGGTTAGAGTTAAGGTTGGGTTTAGGGTAAGGGTTAGTGTTAGGGTTAGGTTTAGGGTTAGGGTTAGGGTTAGGGTTAGGGTTAGGATTAGGATAAGGATTAGGGTTAGGGTTAGGGTTAGGGTTAGGGTTTAGGGTTAGGGGTTGGGGTTTCGGTTAGGGTTTAGGGTTAGGTTTAGGGTTAGGGTTAGGGTTAGGGTTAGGTTTAGGTTTAGGGGTTAGGTTTAGGGTTAGGGTTAGGAGTTAGGGTTAGGGTTAGCGGTTGGCGTTGGCGTTGGGGTTAGGGTTAGGCTTAGGTTTAGGGGTTGGGGTTGGGTTTAGGGTTATGGTTTTGATAAGTGTTAGGGCTTAGAGTTTGGGTTAGTGTTAGGGGTTAGGTTTGGGGTTAGGGTTAGTGTTAGGGTTGAGGTTAAGTTTGGGTATAGGGTTAGGGTTCGGCGTTAGGGTTAGTGTTAGTGGTCAGGGTTAGTGTCAGGGTTAGGGTCGGATTTAGAGGTTAGGGGAAGGTTTAGGGTTATGGTTATGGTTAAGGTTAGGGTTACGGTTATGGTTAGGATTAGCGGTAAGTTTTAGGGTTAGGGTTAGGGTTAGGGTTAGGGTTAGGGTTAGGGTTAGGGTTAGGGTTAGGTTTGGGGTTAGGGTTAGGGTTAGGGTTAGCGTTAGGATTAGGGTGAGGGTAAGAGTTAGGGTTAGGAGTTAGGGTTAATGTTGGGGGTTAGTGTTAGGGTTAGGTGTTGAGTAAGGGTTAGGGTTTAGGGTAATGGTTAGGGTTAGATTTAGAGTTAGGGTTAGGTGTCAGGGTTAGTGTTAGCAGTCAGGGTTAGTGTTAGTGTTAGGTGTTAGGGTTAGGGTTAGATTTTAGGGTTAGGGTTAGGGTTACGGTTAGGGGTTGAGTTAGGGTTAGGGTTAGGGTTAGAGTTAGGGTTAGGGTTAAGGTTAGGTTGAGGGTTAAGTTTTGAGTTAGGGTCAGGGTTCGGGTTAGGGTTAGGGTTAGGGTTAGGGTTAGGGTTAGGGTTAGTGTTAGCGTTAGGGTTAGGGTTAGGGTTAGGGTTAGGCTTAGGCTTAGGTTTAGGGTTAGGGTTAGGCTTAGGGTTAGGTTAGGCTTAGGGCTAGGGTTAGGGTTAGGGTTAGGGTTAGGTTTAGGGGTTAGGGTTGGGGTTAAGTTTAGGTTTAGGGTTAGGGTTAGGGTTAGATTTTAGGGTTAGGGTTAGTGTTAGGGTTAGGGTTAGGGTTAGGGTTAGGGTTAAGTTTAGGGTTAGAGTTAGGGTTAGGGTTAGGGTTAGGGTTAGGGTTAGGGTTAGGGTTAGGCTTCGGCTTAGGTTTAGGGTTAGGGTTAGGCTTAGGGTTAGGTTAGGCTTAGGGTTGGGGTTAGGGTTAGGTTTAGGGTTAGGGTTAGGGTTAGGGTTACGGTTTAGGGTTAGGGTTAGGGTTATTGTTATGGTTAGGGCTATGATTAGGGTTAGGTTTAGGTGCCAGTGTTAGTGTTAGGGGTCAGGGTTAGTGTTAGGGATAGCGTCAGGTTTAGGGGTTAGAGTTAGGGTTAGTGTTAGGGTTAGGTGATAGGGTTATGTTGAGGGTAAGGGTTAGGTTTAGTGTTAGTGTTAGCTTTAGGTATAGGTTTCGGGTTAGGGTTAGGGTTAGGGTTAGGGTTAGGGTTGGGTTTAGGGGTAGGTTTAGGGTTAGAGTTAGGGTTAGGGTTAGGAGTTGGGGTTGGGGTTAGGGTTAGGGTTAGGCTAAGGTTTAGGGTAAGGCCTAGGTTTAGGGGTTGGGGTTGGGTTTAGTGTTATGATTAGAGTTACGGTTAGGGTTTAGGGTTAGGGTTAGTGTTATGGGTTAGCGTTGGGGTTAGAGTTAGGGTTAGGGTTAGGTTTAGGGTTAGCGTTAGGTTTAGGGCAAGGGTTAGGTTTAGGGTTAGGGTTAGGTTAGGCTTAGGGTTGGGGTTAGGGTTAGGGTTAGGGTTAGGGTTAGGGTTAGGGTTACGGTTAGGTTTAGGTTTGGCTTAGGGTTGGGGTTACGGTTTGGGTTAGGATTAGGGTTAGGGTTAGGGATAGGGTTAGGATTAGGGTTTAGTGTTGGGGTTGGTGTTAGGGTTAGGGTTAGGGTTAAGTTTAGGTTTAGAGTTAGGGTTAGGATCAGGTTTAGGGGTTAGGGGTTATGGGTCAGAGTTAGGGTTAGATTTAGGGGTAGGGTGAGATTAGGGTTAGGGTTAGTGTTAGGTGTTACCGTTAGGGTGAGGGTAAGGGTTAGGTTTAGGATAAGGGTTATGGTTAGGGTTAGGGTTTAGTGTTAGGGTTAGTGTTAGTGGTTAGGGTTGGGTTTAGGGTTAGTGTTAG
This sequence comes from Dromococcyx pavoninus, assembly GCA_033558185.1. Lineage (NCBI taxonomy): Eukaryota > Metazoa > Chordata > Aves > Cuculiformes > Neomorphidae > Dromococcyx > Dromococcyx pavoninus. Next base: position 210,928 of record JAUMJL010000196.1, on the reverse strand, counting down.
GGTTAGGGGTAGGGTTAGGGTTAGGGGTAGGGTTAGTGTTAGGGGTAGGGAGAGGGTTAGGGTTAGGGTTAGGGTTGGGTTTAGGGTTAGGGTTAGTGTTAGGGTTAGGGTTAGGGTTTTGTTTAGGGTTGGGTTAGGTTTAGGGTAAGGGTTAGATTTAGGGTTAGGGTTAGGTTTAGGTTTAGGGTTTAGGGTTAGGGTTAGTGTTAGGGTTTAGGGTTGGTTTTAGGGTTAGTGTTAGGGTTCGGGTTAGGGTTGGGTTTAGGGTTAGGGTTAGGGTAAGGGTTAGGGTTTAGTGTTGGGGTTGGTGTTAGGGTTAGGGTTAGGGTTAAGTTTAGGTTTAGAGATAGGGTTAGGATCAGGTGTAGGGGTTAGGGGTTATGGGTCAGAGTTAGGGTAAGGTTTAGGGGTAGGGTGAGATTAGGGTTAGGGTTAGCGTTAGGTGTTACGGTTAGGGTGAGGGTAAGGGTTAGGTTTAGGGTTAGGGTTATGGTTAGGGTTAGGTTTTAGTGTTACGGTTAGTGTTAGTGCTTAGGGTTGGGTTTAGTGTTAGGGTTAGGGGTAGGGTTAGGTTCAGTTTTAAGTTTAGGGTTAGAGTTAGGGTTAGGGTCAGGTTTAGGGGGTAGGGATTAGGGGTTAGAGTTAGGGTGAGGTTTAGGGGAAGGGTGAGGTTAGGGTTAGGGTGAGGGTTAGCGTTAGGTGTCAGGGTTAGGGTTAGGGTCGGGTTCGGTTTAGGGTTAGGATTAAGATTAGGGTTAGTGTTAGGGTTAGGCTTAGGGTTAGGCTTAGGTTTAGGGGTTGGGGTTTTGTTTAGGGTTATGGTTAGGATTAGGGTTTAGGGTTAGGTTTAGGGTTAGTGGTTAGGGTTGGGTTTATGGTTAGGGTTAGGGTTAAGGTTAGGGTTTGGGGTTGGGGTTAGTGTTAGGGTAAGGGTTTAGGGTTAGTGTAATGGTTAGTTTTAGGGTTAGGGTTAGGTGTTAGGGTTAGGGTTAGGGGTAGGGTGAGGTTAGGTTTCGGGTAAGGGTTAGGGTTTAGGGTTAGGGTTAGTGTTAGGGTTGAGTTTATGGTTAGGGTTAGTGTTAGGTTTAGCGTTAGAGTTAGGGTTAGGGTTAGGGGTAGGGTTAGGATTCGGGTTAGGGTTACGTTTTAGGGTTAGGGTTAGGTTTAGGGGTTGGTGTTGGGGTTAGTGTTACGGTTAGTGTTAGGCTTAGGGTTTAGGGTTAGGGTTAGGGTCAAGTTTAGGTTTAGAGTTAGGGTTAGGGTCAGGTTTAAGGGTTAGGGGTTAGTGGTCATAGTTAGGGTTAGGGTTAAGGTTAAGGTTCGGGTTAGGGTTGGGTTTTAGGGATAGGGTTAGGGTTTGGCTTAGGTTTAGGGGTCAGGGGTTGGGTTTAGGGTTACGGTTAGGGTTAGGTTTAGGGTTTAGGGTTAGGGTTAGTGTTAGGGGTTAGGGTTGGGTTTAGGGTTAGAGTTAGGGTTAGGCTTAGGGTTAAGTTTAGGGGTCAGAGGTTAGGGGTCAGAGTTAGGGTTAGGTTTATGGGTAGGATGAGGTTAGGGTTAGGGTTAGTGTTAGGTGTTAGGGTTAGGGTTAGGGTGAGGGTTAGCGTTAGGTTTAGGGTTAGGTTTAGGGTTAGGGTTAGACTCTAGGTTTAGGGGTTGGGTTTGGCTTTAGGGTTATGGTCAGGGTTAGGGTTTAGGGTTAGGGTTAGTGTTAGTGGTAAGGTTTGTGTTTAGGATTAGGGTTAGGGTAAGGGTAAGGGGTTGGGGTTGGGGTTAGGGTTAGGGTTAGGGTTAGGGCTAGGGTGAGGTTAGGGTTAGCGTAAGGGTTAGGGATTGGGGTTCGGGTTAGGGTTAGTGTGAGGTTAGGGTTAGGGTTAGGGTTAGGGTTAGGGTTAGGGTTAGGGTTAGGGTTAGGGTTAGGGTTAGGGTTAGGGGTAGGGTTAGTGGTAGGGTTAAGGTTAGGGGTAGGGGTAGCGGTAGGGGGGTAGCGGTAGGGGTAGGGGTAGGGTGAGGTTAGGATTAGGGTTAGGGTTTAGGTTTAGGGTTAGTGTTAGGGTAGAGTTTAGGGTTAGGGTTAGTGTTAGGGTTAGGGTTAGGGTTAGGCTTAGGTTTAGGGGTTGGATTTGGGGTTAGGCTTGCGGTTAGGGTTAGGTTTAGGGTTTAGGTTAGTGTTAGGGGTTAGGGTTGCTTTTAGGTTTAGGGTTAGGGTTAGGGTCAGGGTTAGGGTTAGGGGTTGGGGTTTGGGTTATGTTTAGGGATAGGGTTTAGGGTTGGGGTTGGTGTTAGTGTTAGGGTTAGGGTTAGGGTTAGGGTTAGGGTTAAGGTTAGGGTTAGGGTTAAGATTAGGTTTAGAGTTAGGGTTAGTGTTAGTGGTTAGGATTGTGTTTAGGGTTAGGGTTAGGGTTAGGGTTAGGGTTAGGGTTAGGTTTAGGGTTAGGGTTAGGGTTAGGGTTTAGTGTTGGGGCTGCTGTTAGGGTTAGGGTTAGGGTTAGGGTTAATTTTAGTTTTAGAGTTAGGTTTAGGATCATTTAGGGGTTAGGGGTTATGGGTTATGGTTAGGGTTAGGGTTTAGTGTTAGGGTTAGTGTTAGCGGTTAGGGTTGGGTTTAGGGTTAGGGTTAGGGTTAGGGGTAGGGTTAGGGTTAGTTTTAAGTTTAGGGTTAGAGTTAGGGTTAGGGTCAGGTTTAGGGGATAGGGGTTAGGGGTTAGAGTTAGGGTTAGGTTTAGGGGAAGGGTGAGTTTAGGTATAGGGTTAGGGTTAGGTGTTAGGGTTAGGGTTTGGGGTATGGTGAGGTTAGTGTTAGTGTTAGGGTTAGAGGTAGGGTGAGGTTAGGGTTCGGGTAATGGTTTAGGGGTAGGGTTAGTGTTAGGGTTGAGTTTAGGGTTAGGGTTAGTGTTAGGTTTAGCGTTAGGATTAGGGTTAGGGTTAGGGTTAGGTTTAGGGTTAGGGTTAGGGGTGGGGTTAGGCTTAGGTTTAGGGGTTGGGGTTGGGTTTAGGGTTACGATTAGGGTTAGGATTAGGGTTTAGAGTTAGGGTTAGTGTTAGGGGTTAGGGTTGGGTTTAGGGTTAGAGTTAGGGTTAGGCTTAGGGTTAAGTTTTGGGGTCACGGGTTAGGGGTCAGAGTTAGGGTTAGGTTTATGGGTAGGGTGAGGTTAGGGTTAGGGTTAGCGTTAGGTGTTAGGTTTAGGGTTAGGGTGAGTGTTAGCATTAGGTTTAGGGTTAGGTTTAGGGTTACGCTCTAGGTTTAGGGGTTGGGTTGGGTCTAGGGTTATGGTTAGGGTTACGGCTTAGGGTTAGGGTTAGTGTTAGTGGATAGGTTTGTGTTTAGGGTTAGGGTTAGGGTCAGGTTTAGGGGTTAGGAGATAGGGGTTAGGGTAAGGATTAGGGCTAGGGTTAGGGTTGGGTCTTAAGGTTAGGGTTAGGGTGAGAGT
>JAUMJL010000196.1:192500-202500 GCA_033558185.1 Dromococcyx pavoninus | reverse complement strand
GTGTTAGAGTTAGGGTACAGTTAGGGTTAGGGTTAGGGTTAGGGTTAGGGTTCGGGTTAGGGTTGGGTTTTAGGGTTAGGGTTAGGGTTAGGCTTAGGTTAAGGGGTTGGGGTTGGGTTTAGGGTTACGGTTAACGTTAGGTTTAGGGTTTAGGGTTAGGGTTAGTGTTAGGGGTTAGGGTTGGGTTTAGGGTTATTTTTAGGGTTAGGGTTAAGTTTAGGGTTCAGGGGTTAGTGGTCAGAGTTAGGGTTAGGTTTATGGGTAGGGTGAGGTTAGCGTTAGGTGTTAGGGTTACGGTTAGGGTGAGGGTTAGCGTTAGGTTTAGGGTTAGGTTTAGGGTTAGGTTTAGGGTTAGGCTTAGGTTTAGGGGTTGGGATTGGGTTTAGGGTTATGGTTAGGGTTTAGGGTTAGGGTTAGTGTTAGTGGTTAGGTTTGTGTTTAGGGTTAGGGTTAGGGTAAGGGTTAGGGGTTGGGGTTGGGGTTAGGGTTAGGGAAAGGGTTAGAGTGAGTTTAGGGTTAGGGTAAGGGTTAGGGATTGGGGTTGGAGTTAGGGTTAGGGTTTGTTTTAGGGTTAGTGTTAGGGTTCGGGTTAGGGTTGGGTTTAGGGTTAGGGTTAGGGTTAGGGTTTAGTGTTGGGGTTGGTGTTAGGGTTAGGGTTAGGGTTAAGTTTAGGTTTAGAGTTAGGGTTAGGATCAGGTTTAGGGGTTACTGGTTATGGGTCAGAGTTAGAGTTAGGTTTAGGGGTAGGGTGAGATTAGGGTTAGGGTTAGCATTAGGTGTTACGGTTAGGGTGAGGGTAAGGGTTAGGTTTAGGGTTAGGGTTATGGTTAGGGTTAGGGTTTAGTGTTACGGTTAGTGTTAGTGGTTAGGGTTGGGTTTAGGGTTAGGGTTAGGGTTAGGGGTAGGGTTAGGTTCAGTTTTAAGTTTAGGGTTAGAATTAGGGTTAGGGTCAGGTTTAGGGCATAGGGGTTAGGGGTTAGAGTTAGAGTTAGGTTTAGGGGAAGGGTGAGGTTAGGGTTAGGGTTAGCATTAGGTGTTAGGGTTAGGGTGAGGGTTAGCGTTAGGTGTCAGGGTTAGGGTTAGGGTCGGGTTGGGTTTAGGGTTAGGATTGAGATTAGGGTTAGGGTTAAGCTTAGGGTTAGGCTTAGGTTTAGGGGTTGGGGTTTTGTTTAGGGTTATGGTTAGGGTTTAGGGTTAGTGGTTAGGGTTGGGTTTATGGTTAGGGTTAGGGTTAAGGTTAGGGTTTGGGGTTGGGGTTAGGGTTAGGGTAAAGGTTTAGGGTTAGTGTAATGGTTAGTTTTACGGGTTAGGGTTAGGGTTTAGGGCTAGGGTTAAGGTTAGGGTTAGGTTTAGGGGTCAGGTTTAGTGTTAGCGGTCAGGGTTAGTGTTAGGGTTATGTTTCGGGGTAGGGTGTGGTTAGGTATAGGGTTAGGGTTAGGTGTTAGGGTTAGGTTTCGGGGTAGGGTTAGTGTTAGGGTTGAGTTTATGGTTAGGGTTAGTGTTAGGTTTAGCGTTAGAGTTAGGGTTAGGGTTAGGGGTAGGGTTAGGATTCGGGTTAGGGTTACGTTTTAGGGTTAGGGTTAGGGTTAGGTTTAGGGTTAGGCTTATTTTTAGGGGTTGGTGTTGGGGTTAGTGTTACGGTTAGGGTTAGGCTTAGGGTTTAGGGTTAGGGTTAGGGTTAGGTTTAAGGTTAGGGTTAGGATTAGGTTTAGGGGTTGGGGTTGGGTTTAGGGTTACGGTTAGGGTTAGGTTTAGGGTTTAGGGTTAGAGTTAGTGTTAGGGGTTAGGGTTGGGTTTAGGGTTAGAGTTAGGGTTAGGCTTAGGGTTAAGTTTAGGGGTCAGGGGTTAGGGGTCAGAGTTAGGGTTAGGTTTATGGGTAGGGTGAGGTTAGGGTTAGGGTTAGTGTTCGGTGTTAGGGTTAGGGTTCGGGTGAGGGTTAGCGTTAGGTTTAGGGTTAGGTTTAGAGTTAGGGTTAGACTCTAGGTTTAGGGGTTGGGTTTGGGTTTAGGGTTATGGTCAGGGTTAGGGTTTAGGGTTAGGGTTTGTGTTAGTTTTTAGGTTTGTGTTTAGGGTTAGTGTTAGGGTAAGGGTTAGGGGTTGGGGTTGGGGTTGGGGTTAGGGTTAGGGTTAGGGCTAGGGTGAGGTTAGGGTTAGGGTAAGGGTTAGGGATTGGGGTTGGGGTTAGGGTTAGGGTTAGTGTGAGGTTAGGGTTAGGGTTAGGGTTAGGGTTAGGCTTAGGTTTAGGGGTTGGTGTTGGGGTTAGTGTTACGGTTAGGGTTAGGCTTAAGGTTTAGGGTTAGGTTTAGGGTTAGGATTAGAGTTAGGGTTAGTGTTAGTGTTTAGGGTTAGGGTTAGTGTTAGGGTTAGGGTTAGAGTTAGGGTTAGGGTTAGGGTTAGTGTTAGGGTTGAGTTTATGGTTAGGGTTAGTGTTAGGTTTAGCGTTAGAGTTAGGGTTAGGGTTAGGGGTAGGGTTAGGATTCGGGTTAGGGTTAAGTTTTAGGGTTAGGGTTAGGGTTACGTTTTAGGGTTAGGGTTAGGGTTAGGTTTAGGGTTAGGCTTAGGTTTAGGGGTTGGTGTTGGGGTTAGTGTTACGGTTAGGGTTAGGCTTAGGGTTTAGGGTTAGGGTTAGGGTTAGGGTTAGGGTTAGGGTTAGGGTTAGGGTTAGGGTTAGGGTTAGGGTTAGGTTTAGGGGTTGGGGTTGGGTTTAGGGTTACGGTTAGGGTTAGGTTTAGGGTTTAGGGTTAGAGTTAGTGTTAGGGGTTAGGGTTGGGTTTAGGGTTAGAGTTAGGGTTAGGCTTAGGGTTAAGTTTAGGGGTCAGGGGTTAGGGGTCAGAGTTAGGGTTAGGTTTATGGGTAGGGTGAGGTTAGGGTTAGGGTTAGTGTTCGGTGTTAGGGTTAGGGTTCGGGTGAGGGTTAGCGTTAGGTTTAGGGTTAGGTTTAGAGTTAGGGTTAGACTCTAGGTTTAGGGGTTGGGTTTGGGTTTAGGGTTATGGTCAGGGTTAGGGTTTAGGGTTAGGGTTTGTGTTAGTTTTTAGGTTTGTGTTTAGGGTTAGGGTTAGGGTAAGGGTTAGGGGTTGGGGTTGGGGTTGGGGTTAGGGTTAGGGTTAGGGCTAGGGTGAGGTTAGGGTTAGGGTAAGTGTTAGGGATTGGGGTTGGGGTTAGGGTTAGGGTTAGTGTGAGGTTAGGTTTAGGGTTAGGGTTAGGCTTAGGCTTAGGCTTAGGTTTAGGGGTTGGTGTTGGGGTTAGTGTTACGGTTAGGGTTAGGCTTAGGGTTTAGGGTTAGGTTTAGGGTTAGGATTAGAGTTAGGGTTAGTGTTAGTGTTTAGGGTTAGGGTTAGTGTTAGGGTTAGGGTTAGAGTTATGGTTAGGGTTAGGGTTAGGGTTAGGGTTAGGGTTAGGCTTAGGTGTAGGGGTAGGTGTAGGGGTAGGGTGAGGTTAGGGTTAGGGTTAGGCTTAGGTTAAGGGGTTGGGTTTAGGGTTAAGGTTACGGTTAGGGTTAGGGTGAGGGTTTAGGGTTAGGGTTAGGGTTAGGGTTAGTGTTAGGGTTAGGGTTAGGGTAGGGTTAGGGTTAGGGTTAGGGTTAGGGTTTAGGGTTAGGTTTAGGGTTAAGGTTAGGGTTAGGGTTAGGGGTCAGGTTTAATGTTAGGGGTCAGGGTTAGTGTTAGGTTTAGCGTTAGGGTTAGGGGTAGGGTTAGAATTCGGGTTAGGGTTACGTTTTAGGGTGAGAGTTAGGGGTTGGGGTAGCGGTAGGGGTCGGGGTAGGGTGAGGTTAGGATTAGGGTTAGGATTAGGGTTTAGGTTTAGGGTTAGTGTTAGGGTTGAGTTTAGGGTTAGGGTTAGTATTAGGGTTAGGATTAGGGCTAGGCTCTGGTTTAGGGGTTGGAATTGGGGTTAGGCTTAAGGTTAGGCTTAGGTTTAGGGTTTAGGGTTAGTGTTAGTGGTTAGGGTTGCTTTTAGGTTTAGGGTTAGGGTTAGGGTTTAGGGTTGGTGTTGGGGTTAGTGTTAGGGTACGGGTTTATGGTTAGGGTTAGGGTTAGTGTTAGGGGTCTGGATTTGTGTTAGGTTTAGGGTCAGGTTTCGGGGTTAGGGGTTAGGGGTTAGGGGTTAGGGGTTAGGGTAAGGGTTAGGGGTAGGGTTAGGGTTGGGTCTTAAGGTTAGGGTTAGGGTGAGGGTAAGGGTTAGGTTTAGGGTTAGGGTTATGTTTAGGGTTAGGGGTAGGGGTAGGGGTAGGCTTAGGGGTAGGGTTAGGGTTAGGTTTGGGTTTAGGTTTAGGGTTAGTGTTAGGGTTAGGGTTAGGGTTTTGGTTAGGCTTGGGTTAGGTTTTGGGTAAGGGTTAGGTTTAGGGTTGGGGTTAGGTTTAGGGTTAGGGGTAGGGGTAGGGTTAGGCTTCGAATTAGGGTTAGGGTAAGGGTTAGGTTTAGGGTTAGGGTCAGGGTTAGGGTTACGGTTAAGGTAAGGGTTAGGTTTAGGGTTAGGGTTAGTGTTAGTGTTTAGGGTTAGGGTTAGTGTTAGGGTTAGGGTTCGGTTTAGGGTTGGGTTTTAGGGTTAGGGTTAGGGTTAGGCTTAGGTTTAGGGGTTGGGGTTGGGTTTAGAGTTACGGTTAGCGTTAGGTTTAGGGTTTAGGGTTAGGGTTAGTGTTAGGGGTTAGGGTTGGGTTTAGGGTTATTTTTAGGGTTAGGGTTAAGTTTAGGGTTCAGGGGTTAGTGGTCAGAGTTAGGGTTAGGTTTATGGGTAGGGTGAGGTTAGCGTTAGGTGTTAGGGTTAGGGTTAGGGTGAGGGTTAGCGTTAGGTTTAGGGTTAGGTTTAGGGTTAGGTTTAGGGTTAGGCTTAGGTTTAGGGGTTGGGAATGGGTTTAGGGTTATGGTTAGGGTTTAGGGTTAGGGTTAGTGTTAGAGGTTAGGTTTGTGTTTAGGGTTAGGGTTAGAGTAAGGGTTAGGCGTTGGGGTTGGGGTTAGGGTTAGGGAAAGGGTTATAGTGAGTTTAGGGTTAGGGTAAGGGTTAGGGATTCGGGTTGGGGTTAGGGTTAGGGTTAGGGTTAGGGTTAGGGTTAGGGTTAGGGTGAGGTTAGGGTTAGGGTTTGGGTTAGGGTTAGGGTTAGGGTTTAGGGTTATGGTTAGGGGTAGGGTTAGAATTCGGGTTAGGGTTACGTTTTAGGGTTAGGGTTATGTTTAGGGTTAGGGTTAGGGTTAGGGTTAGGGTTAGGGTTAGGGTTAGGGTTAGGGTTAGGGTTAGGGCTAGGGTTAGGGTTAGTGTTGGGTTAGGGTTAGAGTACGGGTAAGGATCAGTTTTAGGGTTAGTGTTAGAGTTAGGGTTAGTGTTAGTGTTTAGGGTTAGGGTTAGGGTTAGGGTTAGGGTTAGGGTTAGGGTTAGGGTTAGGGTTAGAGTTAGGGTTAGTGTTAGTGTTTAGGGTTAGGGTTAGGGTTAGGGTTAGGGTTAGGGTTAGGGTTAGTGTTTAGGTTTAGGGTTAGTGTTAGAGTTAGGGTACAGTTAGGGTTAGGGTTAGGGTTAGGGTTAGGGTTCGGGTTAGGGTTGGGTTTTAGGGTTAGGGTTAGGGTTAGGGTTAGGGTTAGGCTTAGGTTAAGGGGTTGGGGTTGGGTTTAGGGTTACGGTTAGCGTTAGGTTTAGGGTTTAGGGTTAGGGTTAGTGTTAGGGGTTAGGGTTGGGTTTAGGGTTATTTTTAGGGTTAGGGTTAAGTTTAGGGTTCAGGGGTTAGTGGTCAGAGTTAGGGTTAGGTTTATGGGTAGGGTGAGGTTAGCGTTAGGTGTTAGGGTTACGGTTAGGGTGAGGGTTAGCGTTAGGTTTAGGGTTAGGTTTAGGGTTAGGTTTAGGGTTAGGCTTAGGTTTAGGGGTTGGGATTGGGTTTAGGGTTATGGTTAGGGTTTAGGGTTAGGGTTAGTGTTAGTGGTTAGGTTTGTGTTTAGGGTTAGGGTTAGGGTAAGGGTTAGGGGTTGGGGTTGGGGTTAGGGTTAGGGAAAGGGTTAGAGTGAGTTTAGGGTTAGGGTAAGGGTTAGGGATTGGGGTTGGAGTTAGGGTTAGGGTTTGTTTTAGGGTTAGTGTTAGGGTTCGGGTTAGGGTTGGGTTTAGGGTTAGGGTTAGGGTTAGGGTTTAGTGTTGGGGTTGGTGTTAGGGTTAGGGTTAGGGTTAAGTTTAGGTTTAGAGTTAGGGTTAGGATCAGGTTTAGGGGTTACTGGTTATGGGTCAGAGTTAGAGTTAGGTTTAGGGGTAGGGTGAGATTAGGGTTAGGGTTAGCATTAGGTGTTACGGTTAGGGTGAGGGTAAGGGTTAGGTTTAGGGTTAGGGTTATGGTTAGGGTTAGGGTTTAGTGTTACGGTTAGTGTTAGTGGTTAGGGTTGGGTTTAGGGTTAGGGTTAGGGTTAGGGGTAGGGTTAGGTTCAGTTTTAAGTTTAGGGTTAGAATTAGGGTTAGGGTCAGGTTTAGGGCATAGGGGTTAGGGGTTAGAGTTAGAGTTAGGTTTAGGGGAAGGGTGAGGTTAGGGTTAGGGTTAGCATTAGGTGTTAGGGTTAGGGTGAGGGTTAGCGTTAGGTGTCAGGGTTAGGGTTAGGGTCGGGTTGGGTTTAGGGTTAGGATTGAGATTAGGGTTAGGGTTAAGCTTAGGGTTAGGCTTAGGTTTAGGGGTTGGGGTTTTGTTTAGGGTTATGGTTAGGGTTTAGGGTTAGTGGTTAGGGTTGGGTTTATGGTTAGGGTTAGGGTTAAGGTTAGGGTTTGGGGTTGGGGTTAGGGTTAGGGTAAAGGTTTAGGGTTAGTGTAATGGTTAGTTTTACGGGTTAGGGTTAGGGTTTAGGGCTAGGGTTAAGGTTAGGGTTAGGTTTAGGGGTCAGGTTTAGTGTTAGCGGTCAGGGTTAGTGTTAGGGTTAGGGTTATGTTTCGGGGTAGGGTGTGGTTAGGTATAGGGTTAGGGTTAGGTGTTAGGGTTAGGTTTCGGGGTAGGGTGAGGTTAGTGTTAGGGTTAGGGTTAGGGTTTAGGGTTAGGGTTAGTGTTAGGGTTGAGTTTATGGTTAGGGTTAGTGTTAGGTTTAGCGTTAGAGTTAGGGTTAGGGTTAGGGGTAGGGTTAGGATTCGGGTTAGGGTTACGTTTTAGGGTTAGGGTTAGGGTTAGGTTTAGGGTTAGGCTTATTTTTAGGGGTTGGTGTTGGGGTTAGTGTTACGGTTAGGGTTAGGCTTAGGGTTTAGGGTTAGGGTTAGGGTTAGGTTTAGGGTTAGGGTTAGGATTAGGTTTAGGGGTTGGGGTTGGGTTTAGGGTTACGGTTAGGGTTAGGTTTAGGGTTTAGGGTTAGAGTTAGTGTTAGGGGTTAGGGTTGGGTTTAGGGTTAGAGTTAGGGTTAGGCTTAGGGTTAAGTTTAGGGGTCAGGGGTTAGGGGTCAGAGTTAGGGTTAGGTTTATGGGTAGGGTGAGGTTAGGGTTAGGGTTAGTGTTCGGTGTTAGGGTTAGGGTTCGGGTGAGGGTTAGCGTTAGGTTTAGGGTTAGGTTTAGAGTTAGGGTTAGACTCTAGGTTTAGGGGTTGGGTTTGGGTTTAGGGTTATGGTCAGGGTTAGGGTTTAGGGTTAGGGTTTGTGTTAGTTTTTAGGTTTGTGTTTAGGGTTAGTGTTAGGGTAAGGGTTAGGGGTTGGGGTTGGGGTTGGGGTTAGGGTTAGGGTTAGGGCTAGGGTGAGGTTAGGGTTAGGGTAAGGGTTAGGGATTGGGGTTGGGGTTAGGGTTAGGGTTAGTGTGAGGTTAGGGTTAGGGTTAGGGTTAGGGTTAGGCTTAGGTTTAGGGGTTGGTGTTGGGGTTAGTGTTACGGTTAGGGTTAGGCTTAGGGTTTAGGGTTAGGTTTAGGGTTAGGATTAGAGTTAGGGTTAGTGTTAGTGTTTAGGGTTAGGGTTAGTGTTAGGGTTAGGGTTAGAGTTAGGGTTAGGGTTAGGGTTAGTGTTAGGGTTGAGTTTTGGTTAGGGTTAGTGTTAGGTTTAGCGTTAGAGTTAGGGTTAGGGTTAGGGGTAGGGTTAGGATTCGGGTTAGGGTTAAGTTTTAGGGTTAGGGTTAGGGTTACGTTTTAGGGTTAGGGTTAGGGTTAGGTTTAGGGTTAGGCTTAGGTTTAGGGGTTGGTGTTGGGGTTAGTGTTACGGTTAGGGTTAGGCTTAGGGTTTAGGGTTAGGGTTAGGGTTAGGGTTAGGGTTAGGGTTAGGGTTAGGGTTAGGGTTAGGTTTAGGAGTTGGGGTTGGGTTTAGGGTTACGGTTAGGGTTAGGTTTAGGGTTTAGGGTTAGAGTTAGTGTTAGGGGTTAGGGTTGGGTTTAGGGTTAGGGTTAGGGTTAGGCTTAGGGTTAAGTTTAGGGGTCAGGGGTTAGGGGTCAGAGTTAGGGTTAGGTTTATGGGTAGGGTGAGGTTAGGGTTAGGGTTAGTGTTCGGTGTTAGGGTTAGGGTTCGGGTGAGGGTTAGCGTTAGGTTTAGGGTTAGGTTTAGAGTTAGGGTTAGACTCTAGGTTTAGGGGTTGGGTTTGGGTTTAGGGTTATGGTCAGGGTTAGGGTTTAGGGTTAGGGTTTGTGTTAGTTTTTAGGTTTGTGTTTAGGGTTAGGGTTAGGGTAAGGGTTAGGGGTTGGGGTTGGGGTTAGGGTTAGGGTTAGGGCTAGGGTGAGGTTAGGGTTAGGGTAAGGGTTAGGGATTGGGGTTGGGGTTAGGGTTAGGGTTAGTGTGAGGTTAGGTTTAGGGTTAGGGTTAGGCTTAGGCTTAGGCTTAGGTTTAGGGGTTGGTGTTGGGGTTAGTGTTACGGTTAGGGTTAGGCTTAGGGTTTAGGGTTAGGTTTAGGGTTAGGATTAGAGTTAGGGTTAGTGTTAGTGTTTAGGGTTAGGGTTAGTGTTAGGGTTAGGGTTAGAGTTATGGTTAGGGTTAGGGTTAGGGTTAGGGTTAGGCTTAGGTGTAGGGGTAGGTGTAGGGGTAGGGTGAGGTTAGGGTTAGGGTTAGGCTTAGGTTAAGGGGTTGGGCTTAGGGTTAAGGTTACGGTTAGGGTTAGGGTGAGGGTTTAGGGTTAGGGTTAGGGTTAGGGTTAGTGTTAGGGTTAGGGTTAGGGTAGGGTTAGAGTTAGGGTTAGGGTTAGGGTTTAGGGTTAGGTTTAGGGTTAAGGTTAGGGTTAGGGTTAGGGGTCAGGTTTAATGTTAGGGGTCAGGGTTAGTGTTAGGTTTAGCGTTAGGGTTAGGGGTAGGGTTAGAATTCGGGTTAGGGTTACGTTTTAGGGTGAGAGTTAGGGGTTGGGGTAGCGGTAGGGGTCGGGGTAGGGTGAGGTTAGGATTAGGGTTAGGATTAGGGTTTAGGTTTAGGGTTAGTGTTAGGGTTGAGTTTAGGGTTAGGGTTAGTATTAGGGTTAGGATTAGGGCTAGGCTCTGGTTTAGGGGTTGGAATTGGGGTTAGGCTTAAGGTTAGGCTTAGGTTTAGGGTTTAGGGTTAGTGTTAGTGGTTAGGGTTGCTTTTAGGTTTAGGGTTAGGGTTAGGGGTTGGGGTTGGGGTTAGGGTTAGGGTTAGGGTTTAGGGTTGGTGTTGGGGTTAGTGTTAGGGTACGGGTTTATGGTTAGGGTTAGGGTTAGTGTTAGGGGTCTGGATTTGTGTTAGGTTTAGGGTCAGGTTTCGGGGTTAGGGGTTAGGGGTTAGGGGTTAGGGGTTAGGGTAAGGGTTAGGGGTAGGGTTAGGGTTGGGTCTTAAGGTTAGGGTTAGGGTGAGGGTAAGGGTTAGGTTTAGGGTTAGGGTTATGTTTAGGGTTAGGGGTAGGGGTAGGGGTAGGCTTAGGGGTAGGGTTAGGGTTAGGTTTGGGTTTAGGTTTAGGGTTAGTGTTAGGGTTAGGGTTAGGGTTTTGGTTAGGCTTGGGTTAGGTTTTGGGTAAGGGTTAGGTTTAGGGTTGGGGTTAGGTTTAGGGTTAGGGGTAGGGGTAGGGTTAGGCTTCGAATTAGGGTTAGGGTAAGGGTTTGGTTTAGGGTTAGGGTCAGGGTTAGGGTTACGGTTAAGGTAAGGGTTAGGTTT
>JAUMJL010000196.1:182500-190000 GCA_033558185.1 Dromococcyx pavoninus | reverse complement strand
CGGGGTAGGTTGAGGTTAGTGTTAGGGTTAGGGTTAGGGGTAGGGTGAGGTTAGGGTTCGTGTAAGGGTTAGGGTTTAGGGTTAGGGTTAGTGTTAGGGTTGAGTTTATGGTTAGGGTTAGTGTTAGGTTTAGCGTTAGAGTTAGGGATAGGGTTAGGGGTAGAGTTAGGATTCGGGTTAGGGTTACGTTTTAGGGTTAGGGTTAGGGTTAGGCTTAGGCTTAGGTTTAGGTGTTGGGGTTGGGGTTAGTGTTACGGTTAGGATTAGGCTTAGGCGTTAGGGTTAGGGTTAGGGTTAGGGTTAGGGTCAAGTTTAGGTTTAGAGTTAGGGTTAGGGTCAGGTTTAAGGGTTAGGGGTTAGTGGTCAGAGTTAGGGTTAGGCTTAAGGTTAGGGTTAGGGTTGGGTTTTAGGGTTAGGGTTAGGGTTAGGCTTAGGTTTATGGGTTGGGGTTGGGTTTAGGGTTACGGTTCGGGTTAGGTTTAGTGTTTAGTGTTAGGGTTAGTGTTAGGGGTTAGGGTTGGGTTTAGGGTTAGAGTTAGGGTTAGGCTTAGGGTTAAGTTTAGGGGTCAGGGGTTAGGGGTCAGAGTTAGGGTTACGTTTATAAGTAGGGTGAGGTTAGGGTTAGGGTTAGTGTTACGTGTTAGGGTTAGGGTTAGGGTGAGGGTTAGCGTTATGTTTAGGGTTAGGTTTAGGGTTAGGTTTAGGGTTAGGGTTAGGCTCTAGGTTTAGGGGTTGGGGTTGGGTTTAGGATTATGGTCAGGGTTAGGGTTTAGGGTTAGGGTTAGTGTTAGTGGTTAGGTTTGTGTTTAGGGTTACGGTTAGGGTAAGGGTTAGGGGTTGGGTTTGGGGTTGGTGTTAGGGTTAGGGTTAGTGTGAGGTTAGGGTTAGGGTTAGTGTGAGGGTTAGGGTTAGGGTTAGGGTTAGGGGTAGGGTTAGGGTTAGGGGTAGCGGTAGGGGTAGGGGTAGGGTGAGGTTAGGATTAGGGTTAGGGTTAGGGTTTAGGGTTAGTGTTAGGGTAGAGTTTAGGGTTAGGGTTAGTGTTAGGGTTAGGGTTAGGGTTAGGCTTAGGTTTAGGGGTTGGATTTGGGGTTAGGCTTGCCTTTAGGGTTAGGTTTAGGGTTTAGGTTAGTGTTAGGGGTTAGGGTTGCTTTTAGGTTTAGGGTTAGGGTTAGGGTTAGGGTTAGGGTTAGGGTTAGGGTTAGGGATTGGGGTTGGGGTTAGGTTTAGGGATAGGGTTTAGGGTTGGGGTTGGGGTTGGTGTTAGTGTTAGGGTTAGGGTTAAGGTTAGGGTTAGGGTTAGGGTTAGGGTTAGGGTTAAGGTTAGGGTTAGGGTTAGGGTTAGGGTTAGGGTTAGGGTTAGGGTTAGGGTTAGGGGTAGGGGTAGGGTTAGGGGTACGGGTAGGGTGAGGGTTAGGATTAGGGTTAGGGTTGGGTTTAGGGTTAGGGTTAGTATTAGAGTTAGGGTTAGGGTTTTGGTTAGGGTTGGGTTAGGTTTAGGGTAAGGGTTAGGTTTAGGGTTAGGTTTAGGGTTATGGTAAGTGTTTGGGTTTAGGGTTAGGGTTAGTGTTAGTGGTTAGGTTTGTGTTTAGGGTTAGGGTTAGGGTAAGGGTTAGGGGTTGGTGTTGGTGTTAGTGTTAGTGTTAGGGTTAGGGTTAAGGTTTGGGTTAGGGTTAAGTTTAGGTTTAGAGTTAGGGTTAGTGGTTAGGGTTGTGTTTAGGGTTAGGGTTAGGGTTAGGGTTAGGGGTTGGTGTTGGGGTTAGTGTTAGGGTACGGATTTATGGTTAGGGTTGGGGTTAGGGTTAGGGTTAGGGTTAGTGTTAGGCGTCTGGGTTAGTGTTACGGTTAGGGACAGGTTTAAGGGGTAAGGGGTACGGAGTTAGGGTAAGGGTTACGGGTAGGGTTAGGGTTGGGTCTTAAGGTTAGTGTTAGGGTGAGGGTAAGGGTTAGGTTTAGGTTTAGGGTTATGTTTACGGTTAGGGTTCGGTTTGGGTTAGGTTTAGGGTTCGGGTAAGGATTAGGTTTAGGGTTAGTGTTAGAGTTAGGGTTAGTGAAAGTGTTTAGGATTAGGGTTAGGGTTATGGTTAGGGTTAGGGTTAGGGTTAGCGTTAGGGTTAGGGTTAGGGTTAGGAATAGGGGTAGGGGTAGGGTTAGGGGTACGGGTAGGGTGAGGGTTAGGGTTAGGGTTAGGGTTGGGTTTAGGATTAGGGTTAGTGTTAGAGTTAGGGTTAGGGTTTTGGTTAGGGTTGGGTTAGGTTTAGGGTAAGGGTTAGGTTTAGGGTTAGGTTTAGGGTTAGGGTCAGGGTTAGGGTTAGGTTTAGGGTTAGAGTAAGGGTTAGGTTTAGGGTTAGGGTTAGAGTTAGGGTTAGGGTTAGGGTTAGGGTTAGGTGTAGGGGTACGTGTAGGGGTAGGGTGAGGTTAGGATTAGGGTTAGGGTTAGGGTTTAGGTTTAGGGTTAGTGTTAGGGTTGAGTTTAGGGTTATGGTTAGTGTTAGGGTTAGGGTTAGGCTTAGGTTAAGGGGTTGGTTTTGGGGTTAAGGTTACGGTTAGGGTTAGGTTTAGGGTTTAGGGTTAGGGTTAGTGTTAGGGTTAGGGTTGGTTTAAGGGTTAGGGTTAGGGTTCGGGTTAGGGTTGGGTTTAGGGTTAGGGTTAGGGTTAAGGTTAGGGTTAGGGTTTAGTGTAGGGGTTGGTGTTAGGGTTAGGGTTAGGGTCAAGTTTAGGTTTAGAGTTAGGGTTAGGATCAGGTTTAGGGGTTAGGGGTTATGGGTCAGAGTTAGGGTTAAGTTTAGGGGTCGGTGAGATTAGGGTTAGGGTTAGCGTTAGGTGTTACGGTTAGGGTGAGGGTAAGGGTTAGGTTTAGGGTTAGGGTTAAGGTTAGGGTTAGTGTTGGGTTTAGGGTTAGGGTTAGGGTTATGGTTAGGGTTAGGGTTTAGTGTTAGGGTTAGTGTTAGTGGTTAGGGTTGGATTTAAGGTTAGGGTTAGTGGTAGGGTTAGGGTTAGTTTTAAGTTTAGGCTTAGAGTTAGGGTTAGGGTCAGGATTTGGGGATAGGGGTTAGGGGTTAGAGTTAGGGTTAGGTTTAGGGGAAGGGTGAGGTTAGGGTTAGGGTTAGCGTTAGGTGTTATGGTTCGGGTGAGGGTTAGCATTAGGTGTCAGGGTTAGGGTTAGGGTTAGGGTTGGGTTTAGGGTTAGGATTGAGATTAGGGTTAGGTTTAGGGTTAGGCTTAGGTTTAGGGGTTGTGGTTTTGTTTAGGGTTATGTTTAGGGTTAGGTTTAGGGTTAGTGGTTAGGGTTTGGTTTATGGTTAGGGTTAGGGTTAAGGTTAGGGTTTGGGGTTGGGGTTAGAGTTAGGGTAAGGGTTTAGGGTTAGTGTAATGGTTAGTTTTAGGGTTAGGGTTAGGGTTTAGAGTTAGGGTTAGGGTTAAGGTTAGGGTTAGGGTTAGGGGTCAGGTTTAGTGTTAGGGTTAGGGTTATGTTTCGGGGTAGGATGAGGTTAGGTATAGGGTTAGGGTTAGGGGTCGGGTGAGGTTAGGGTTCGGGTAAGGGTTAGGGTTTAGGGTTAGGGTTAGTGTTAGGGTCGAGTTTAGGGTTAGTGTTAGTGTTAGGTTTAGCGTTAGGGTTAGGGTTAGGGGTAGGGTTAGGATTCGGGTTAGGGTTAGGGTTAGGGTTAGGGTTAGTGTTAGGGTTGAGTTTAGGGTTAGGGTTAGTATTAGGGTTAGGATTAGGGCTAGGCTCTGGTTTAGGGGTTGGATTTGGGGTTAGGCTTACGGTTAGGGTTAGGTTTAGGGTTTAGGGTTTGTGTTAGTGGTTAGGGTTGCTTTTAGGTTTAGGGTTAGGGTTCGGATTAGGGTTAGGGTTAGGGGTTGGGGTTGGGGTTAGGGTTAGGGTTAGGGTTTAGGGTTGGGGTTGGTGTTAGAGTTAGGGTTAGGGTTAAGGTTAGCGTTAGGGTTAATTTTAGGTTTAGAGTTAGGGTTAGTGTTAGTGGTTAGGGTTGGTGTTGGGGTTAGGGTTAGGGTACGGGTTTAGGGTTAGGGTCAGGCTTAGGGTTACGGTTAGGGTAAGGGTTAGGTTTAGGGTTAGGGTTAGAGTTAGGGTTAGTGTTAGTGTTTAGGGTTAGGGTTACTGTTAGGGTTAGGGGAGAGTTAGGGTTAGGGTAAGGGTTAGGGTTCGGGTTAGGGTTGGGCTTTAGGGTTAGGGTTAGGGTTAGGCTTAGGTTTAGGGGTTAGGGTTGGGTTTAGGGTTACGGTTAGGGTTAGGTTTAGGGTTTAGTGTTAGGGTTAGTGTTAGGGGTTAGGGTTGGGTTTCGGGTTATATTTAGGGTTAGAGGTAAGTTTAGGGGTCAGGGGTTAGGGGTCAGAGTTAGGGTTAGGTTTATGGGAAGGGTGAGGTTAGGGTTAGGGTTAGCGTTAGGTGTTAGGGTTAGGGTTAGGGTGAGGGTTAGCGTTAGGTTTAGGGTTAGGTTTAGGGTTAGGTTTAGGTTTAGGGGTTGGGGTTGGGTTTAGGGTTATGGTTAGGGTTAGGGATTAGGGTTAGGGTTAGTGTTAGTGGTTAGGTTTGTGTTTAGGGTTCGGGTTAGGGTAAGGATTAGGGGTTGGAGTTGGGGTTAGGTTTAGGGAAAAGGTTAGGGTGAGTTTAGGGTTAGGGTAAGGGTTAGGGATTGGGGTTGGGGTTAGGGTTAGGGTTAGGGTTAGGGTTAGGATTTAGGGTTAGGGTTAGGGGTTAGGGTTGGGGTTAGGGTTAGGGTTAGATTTATGGTAAGGGTTATGGTTAGGGTTAGGGTTAGGGGTAGGGTTAGTGTTAGGTGTAGGGGTAGCGGTAGGGGTAGGGTGAGGTTAGGGTTAGGGTTAGGGTTAGGGTTAGGGTTAGGGTTAGGGTTAGGGTTATGGTTAGGGTTAGGGTTTAGGGTTAGGGTTAGGGGTTAGGGTTGCTTTTAGGTTTAGGGTTAGTGTTCGGGTTAGGGTTAGGGTTAGGGGTTGGGGTTGGGGTTGGGGTTAGTGTTAGGGTTAGGGTTTAGGGTTGGTGTTGGTGTTAGTGTTAGGGTTAGGGATAGGGTTAGGGTTAGGTTTAAGTTTAGGTTTAGAGTTAGGGTTAGGGTCAGGTTTAGGGGTTAGGGGTTAGAGGTCAGATTTATGGTTAGGTTTAGGGGTAGGGTAAGATTAGGGTTAGGGTTAGCGTTAGGTGTTAGGGTTAGGGTTAGGGTGAGGGTAAGGTTTAGGTTTACGGTTAGGGTTAGGGTTAGGGTTGGGTTTAGGGGTTGGGTTTGGGGTTAGGCTTACAGTTAGGGTTAGTTTTAGGGTTTAGGGTTTGTGTTAGGGGTTAGGGTTGCTTTCAGGTTTAGGGTTAGGGTTAGGGTATAGGGTTGGGGTTCGTGTTAGGGTTAGGGTTACGGTTAGGGTTATGGTTAGGGTTAGGGTTAGGGTTAGGGTTAAGTTTAGGTTTAGAGTTAGGGTTAGGGTCAGGTTTAGGGGTTAGGGGTTAGGGGTTAGGGGTCAGAGTTAGGGTTAGGTTTAGGGGTAGGGTGAGATTAGGGTTAGGGTTAGAGTTAGTGTTAGGGTCAGGTTTAGGGGATAGGGGTCAGGGGTTAGAGTTAGGGTTAGGTTTAGATGAAGGGTGAGTTTAGGGTTAGGGTTAGCGTTAGGTATTAGGGTTAGGGTTAGGGTGAGGGTTAGCATTAGGTGTCAGGGTTAGGGTTAGGGTTAGGGTTGGCTTTAGGGGTAGATTTAGGGGTTAGGGTTGAGGTTAGGGTTAGGGTTAGCTTTAGGGTAAGGGTTATGGTTAGGGATAGGGTTAGGGTTAGGGTTAGGGTTAGGGTTAGGGTTTAGGGTTAGGGTTAGGGGTTAGGGTTGCTTTTAGGTTTAGGGTTAGTGTTCGGGTTAGGGTTAGGGTTAGGGGTTGGGGTTGGGGTTGGGGTTAGTGTTAGGGTTAGGGTTTAGGGTTGGTGTTGGTGTTAGTGTTAGGGTTAGGGTTAGGGTTAGGGTTAAGTTTAGGTTTAGAGTTAGGGTTAAGGTCAGGTTTAGGGGTTAGGGGTTAGGGGTCAGATTTATGGTTAGGTTTAGGGGTAGGGTAAGATTAGGGTTAGGGTTAGCGTTAGGTGTTAGGGTTAGGGTTAGGGTTAGGGTGAGGGTTAGCGTTAGGTTTAGGGTAAGGTTTAGGGTTAGGTTTAGGTTTAGGGGTTGGGGTTGGGTTTAGGGTTATGGTTAGGGTTAGGGTTTAGGGTTAGGGTGAGTGTTAGTGGTTAGGTTTGTGTTTAGGGTTCGGGTTAGGGTAAGGGTTAGGGGTTGGAGTTGGGGTTAGGTTTAGGGAAAAGGTTAGGATGAGTTTAGGGTTAGGGTAAGGGTTAGGGATTGGGGTTGGGGTTAGGGTTAGGGTTAGGGTTAGGGTTAGGGTTTAGGGTTAGGGTTAGGGGTTAGGGTTGGGGTTAGGGTTAGGGTTAGATTTATGGTAAGGGTTATGGTTAGGCTTAGGGTTAGGGGTAGGGTTAGTGTTAGGTGTAGGGGTAGCGGTAGGGGTAGGGTGAGGTTAGGGTTAGGGTTAGGGTTAGGGTTAGGGTTAGGGTTAGGGTTAGGGTTTAGGGTTAGGGTTAGGGGTTAGGGTTGCTTTTAGGTTTAGGGTTAGTGTTCGGGTTAGGGTTAGGGTTAGGGGTTGGGGTTGGGGTTGGGGTTAGTGTTAGGGTTAGGGTTTAGGGTTGGTGTTGGTGTTAGTGTTAGGGTTAGGGATAGGGTTAGGGTTAGGTTTAAGTTTAGGTTTAGAGTTAGGGTTAGGGTCAGGTTTAGGGGTTAGGGGTTAGGGGTCAGATTTATGGTTAGGTTTAGGGGTAGGGTAAGATTAGGGTTAGGGTTAGCGTTAGGTGTTAGGGTTAGGGTTAGGGTGAGGGTAAGGGTTAGGTTTACGGTTAGGGTTAGGGTTAGGGTTGGGTTTAGGGGTTGGGTTTGGGGTTAGGCTTACAGTTAGGGTTAGTTTTAGGGTTTAGGGTTTGTGTTAGGGGTTAGGGTTGCTTTCAGGTTTAGGGTTAGGGTTAGGGTATAGGGTTGGGGTTCGTGTTAGGGTTAGGGTTACGGTTAGGGTTACGGTTAGGGTTAGGGTTAGGGTTAGGGTTAGGGTTAGGGTTAGGGTTAGGGTTAGGGTTAAGTTTAGGTTTAGAGTTAGGGTTAGGGTCAGGTTTAGGGGTTAGGGGTTAGGGGTCAGAGTTAGGGTTAGGTTTAGGGGTAGGGTGAGATTAGGGTTAGAGTTAGAGTTAGTGTTAGGGTCAGGTTTAGGGGATAGGGGTTAGGGGTTAGAGTTAGGGTTAGGTTTAGGGGAAGGGTGAGTTTAGGGTTAGGGTTAGCGTTAGGTATTAGGGTTAGGGTTAGGGTGAGGGTTAGCATTAGGTGTCAGGGTTAGGGTTAGGGTTAGGGTTGGCTTTAGGGGTAGATTTAGGGGTTAGGGTTGAGGTTAGGGTTAGGGTTAGCTTTAGGGTAAGGGTTATGGTTAGGGATAGGGTTAGGGTTAGGGTTAGGGTTAGGGTT
>JAUMJL010000196.1:135000-180000 GCA_033558185.1 Dromococcyx pavoninus | reverse complement strand
GAGTTAGGGTTAGGGTTAGGGTTAACTTTAGGGGTCGGGGTTAGGGGTCAGAGTTAGTGTTAGGTTTATGGGTAGGGTGAGGTTAGGTTTAGGGTTAGCGTTATGTTTTAGGGTTAGGTTTAGGGTTCGGGTTAGGCTTAGGTTTAGGGCTTGGGGTTGGGTTTAGGGTTATGGTAAGGGTTAGGGTTTAGGGCTAGGGTTAGTGTTAGTGGTTAGGTTTGTGTTTAGGGTTAGGCTTAGGGTAAGGGTTAGGGGTTGGGGTTAAGCTTACTGTTAGGATTAGGTTTAGGGGTTAGGGTTAGTGTTGGGGGTTAGGGTTGCTTTTAGGTTTAGGGTTAGGGTTCGGATTAGGGTTAGGGTTAGGGGATGGGGCTGGGGTTAGGGTTAGGGTTAGGGTTAGGGTTAGGGTAAGGGTTAGGGTTATGGTTACGTTTAGTTTTAGAGTTAGGGTTAGGGTCAGGTTTAGGGGTTAGGGGTTAGGGGTCAGAGTTAGGGTTATTTAGGGGTAGGGTGAGATTAGGGTTAGGGTTAGCGTTAGGTGTTAGGGTTAGGGTGAGGGTGAGGGTAAGGGTTAGGTTTAGTGTTAGGGTTAGGGTTAGGGTTAGGGTTAGGGTTAGGGTTAGGGTTTTGGGTTTGGTTTAGGGTTAGGCTTAGGGTTAGGTTTAGGGTTAGGGTTAGAGTTAGGGTTTAGTGTTAGGGTTAGTGTTAGTGGTTTAGGGTTGGGTTTAGGGTTAGGGTTAAGGTGAGGGGTAGTGTTAGGGTTAGGGGTAGGGGTAGGGTTAGGGGTAGGGGTAGGGTTTAGGTTTAGGGTTAGTGTTAGGGTTGAGTTTAGGGTTAGGGTTAGTGTTAGGCTTAGGGTTAGGGTTAGGTTTAGACTTAGGTTTTGGGTTTGGGTTTGGGGTTAGGGTTACGTTTAGGCTTAGGTTTAGTGGTTAGGTTAGTGTTAGGGGTTAGGGTTGCTTTTAGGTTTAGGGTTAGGGTTCGGGTTAGGGTTAGGGGTTGGGGTTAGTTTTAGGGTTAGGGTTACGTTTAGGTTTAGAGTTAGGGTTAGGGTCAGTTTTCGGGTTAGGGTTAGGGTGAGGGCTCGGTTTAGGGATAGGATTAGGATTAGGGTTAGGTTTAGGTTTAGGGTTAGGGTTAGGCTTAGGTTTAGGGGTTGGGGTTTTGTTTAGGGTTATGGTTACGGTTAGGGTTAGGGTTTAGTGTTACGGTTAGTGTTAGAGGTTTGGGTTGGGTTTAGGGTTAGGGTTAGGGTTAGGGTAAGGGTTTAGGGTTAGTGTAATGGTTAGGTTTAGGGTCAGGGTTAGGGTTAGGGTTTAGGGTTAGTCTTAGGGTTAGGTTTAGGGTTAGGCTTAGGTTTAGGGGTTAGGGTTGGGTTTAGGGTTATGGTTAGTGTTAGGGTTAGGGTTAGGCTTCGGCTTAGGGTTAGGCTTAGGTTAGGGTTAGGTTTTCGTTAGGGTTGGGGTTAGGGTTAGGGTTAGGGTTACGGTTAGGTGTCAGGGTTAGGGTTAGGGGTAAGGGTTAGTGATAGGGTAAGGGTAAGGTTTAGGGGTTAAGGTTTAGGATTAGTGGTAGGTTTAGGGATAAGGTGAGGTTAGGGTTAGGTTTCGGGTTTATGTTAGGGTTAGAGTTAGGGTTAGGTTTAGGGTTAGGGTTAGGGTTAAGGTTAGGTTAAGGGTTAGGGTTAGGGTTAGGGTCAGGCTTAGGGTTAGGGTTAGGGTATAAGTTTAGGGTTAGGGTTAAGGTTAGGGTTAGGATTAGGTGTCAGGGTTAGTGTTAGGGGTCAGGGTTAGTGTTAGGGTTAGGTCAGGTTTAGGGGTTAGGGTTAGGGTTTAGGATTAGGGTAAGGTTTAAGGTTAGGGTTAGGCTTAGGGTTAGGTTAGGCTTAGGGTTAGGGTTAGGGTTAGGGTTAGGGTTAGGGTTAGGATTAGGGTTAGGGTTAGGGTTAGGGTTAGGGTTAGGGTTAGGGTTAGGGTTAGGGTTAGGGTTAGGGTTTAGGGTTAGGGGTTGGGGTTTGGGTTAGGGTTTAGGGTTAGGGTTAGGGTTAGGGTTAGGGATAGGGTTAGGGTTAGGGTTAGCGTTAGGGTTAGGGTTAGGGTTAGGGTTAGGGTTAGGGTTAGGGTTAGGGTTAGGGTTAGGGATAGGGTTAGGGTTAGCTTTAGGGTTAGGGTTAGGGTTAGGGTTAAGTTTAGGGTTAGGGTTTAGGGGTTAGGGATAGGGTTAGGGTTAGGGGTTGGGGTTGGGGTTAGGTTTAGGGTTGGGGTTAGGGTTAGGGTTAGGGTTTGGCTTAGACTTAGGCTTCGGGTTAGGCTTAGGGTTAGGGTTAGGGTTAGGGTTAGGGTTAGGTTTAGGGTTAGGCTTAGGGTTAGGGTTAGGGTTAGGCTTAGGGTTAGGGTTAGGGTTAGGGTTAGGGTTAGGGTTAGGGTTAGGGTTAGGGTTAGGGTTAGGCTTAGGGTTAGGGTTAGTTGTAGGGGTTAGGGTTAGGGTTAGGGTTAGGGTTAGGGTTAGCTTTAGGGGTTAGGGTTAGGGTTAGGGTTAGGGTTAGGGTTAGCTTTAGGTTTAGGTTTCGGGTTAGGGTTAGCGTTAGGGTTAGGGTTGGGTTTTGGGGTAGGTTTAGGGTTAGAGTTAGGGTTAGGGTTAGGGGTTGGGGTTGGGGTAAGGGTTAGGGTTAGGGTTAGGTTTAGGGTAAGGCCTAGGTTTAGGGGTTGGGGTTGGGTTTAGGGTTATGGTTAGAGTTACGGTTAGGGTTTAGGGTTAGGGTTAGTGTTAGGGGTTAGCGATGGGGTTAGAGTTAGGGTTAGGGTTAGGTTTAGGGTTAGCGTTAGGTTTAGGGCAAGGGTTAGGTTTAGGGTTAGGGTTAGGGTTGGGTTTAGGGTTACGGCTTAGGGTTAGGGTTAGGAATAGGGTTGGGGTTAGGGTAAGGGTTAGGGTTGGGATTAGGGTTTAGGGTTATGGTTAGGGTTACCTTTAGGGTTTAGGGTTAGGGATTAGGGTTAGGTTTAGTTTTAGGGATAGGGTGAGGTTCAGCGTTAGGGTTAGGGTTAGAGTTAAGGTTGGGTTTAGTGTAAGGGTTAGGGTTAGGGTTAGGGTTAGGGTTAGGGTTAGGGTTAGGGTAAGGTTTAGGGTTAGGATTAGGATTAGGGTTAGGGTTAGGGTTAGGGTTAGGGTTAGGGTTTAGGGTTAGGGGTTGGGGTTGTGGTTAGGGTTTAGGTTTAGGGTTAGGGTTAGGTATATGGTTAGGGTTAGGGTTAGCATTAGGGTTAGGTTTAGGGGCTAGGGTTAGGGTTAGGGGTTGGGATTAGGGTTAGGGTTCGGGTTGAGTTTAGGGTTAGGGTTAGGGTTTGGCTTAGGCTTAGGCTTAGGCTTAGGCTTAGGGTTAGGGTTAGGGTTATGGTTAGGGTTAGGGTTAAGCTTAGGGTTAGGGTTTGGGTTAGGGTTAGGGTTAGGGTTAAGGTTAGGTTGAGGGTTAAGTTTAGGGTTAGAATCAGGGTTAGGGTTAGGGTTAGGGTTAGGGTTAGGGTTAGGGTTAGGATTAGGATTAGGGTTAGGGTTAGGGTTAGGGTTTAGGGTTAGGGGTTGGGGTTGTGGTTAGGGTTTAGGTTTAGGGTTAGGGTTAGGGTTAGGGATATGGTTAGGGTTAGGGTTAGCATTAGGGTTAGGTTTAGGGTTAGGGTTAAGTTTAGGGTTAGGGTTAGGAATAAGGTTAGGGTTAGGGTTGGGATTAGGGTTTAGGGTTATGGTTAGGGTTACCTTTAGGGTTTAGGGTTAGGGATTAGGGTTAGGGTTAGTTTTAGGGATAGGTTGAGGTTCAGCGTTAGGGTTAGGGTTAGAGTTAAGGTTGGGTTTAGGGTAAGGGTTAGGGTTAGGGTTAGGTTTAGGGTTAGGGTTAGGGTTAGGGTTAGGGGTAGGGTGAGGTTAGGGTTAGGGTTAGGGTGAGGGTAAGGGTTAGATTTAGGGTTAGGTTTAGGGTTAGGTTTCGGTTTAGTGTTAGTGTTAGGGTTAGGGTTAGGGTTAGGGTTAGGGTTAGGGGTTGGGTTCAGGGTTTTGGTTAGGGTTAGGGTTTGGCTTAGGTTTGGGCTTAGGGTTAGGGTTAGGCTTAGGGTTAGGGTTAGGGTTAGGGTTAGGGTTAGGGTTAGGATTAGGGTTAGGCTTAGGATTAGGGTCAGGTTAAGGGATTAGGGGTTAGGAGTTAGGGTTAGGTTTACTGTTAGGGTTAGGGTTAGGTTTAGGATTAGGGTTAGGGTTAGGTTAGGGTTAGGGTTAGGGTTATGGTTAGGCTTCGGCTTAGGTTTAGGGTTAGGGTTAGGCTTAGGGTTAGGTTAGGCTTAGGGTTGGGGTTAGGGTTAGGGTTAGGGTTAGGGTTACGGTTAGGGTTAAGGTTAGGGTTAGGCTTAGGGTTGGGGTTACGGTTTTGGTTAGGATTAGGGTTAGGGATAGGTTTAGGCTTAGGTTAGGTTTAGGGTTAGGGTCAGGTTAAGGGGTTAGGGTTAGGGTTAGGGTTAGGGTTAGGGTTAGGGTTAGGTTTTGGCTTAGGGTTAGGGTTAGGGTTAGGGTTAAGGTTAGGTTAAGGGTTAGGTTTAGGGTTAGGGTCCGGGTTAGGGTTACGGTTCGGGGCAGGGTTAGGGTTACGGTTCGGGATAGGTTTAGGGTTAGGCTTAGGTTTACGGTTAGGCTTAGTGTTAGGTTTAGGTTTAGGGGTTTGTGGTTAGTGTTAGGGTTAGGGTTAGGGTTTATCGTTAGGGTTATGGTTACGGTTGGGGTTAGGTTTAGGGTTTAGGGTTAGGGTTAGAGTTGGTGTTTTGGTTAGGGTTAGGGTTTAGGGTTAGCGTGTGGGCAAGGGTTAGGTTTAGAATTAGGGTTAGGTTTAGCGTTAGTGTTAGGGTTAGTGTTAGGGTTATGTTTTATAGTTAGGGTTAGTGTAAGGCTTAGATTTAGAGGTTTGGGTTTGGGGTTAGGGTTAGGGTTAGGGTCAGGTTTAGGGGTTAGGGTTTAGGGGTTAGAGTTAGGATTAGGGTTAGGGGTAGGGTGAGGTTAGGGTTAGGGTTAGGGTGAGGGTAAGGGTTAGATTTAGGGTTAGGTTTAGGGTTAGGTTTCGGTTTAGTGTTAGTGTTAGGGTTAGGGTTAGGGTTAGGGTTAGGGTTAGGGTTAGGGTTAAGGTTAGGGTTAGGGTTAGGGGTTGGGGTTGGGTTCAGGGTTATGGTTAGGGTTAGGGTTAGGGTTAGGGTTAGGGTTTGGCTTAGGCTTAGGCTTAGGGTTAGGGTTAGGCTTAGGGTTAGGGTTAGGGTTAGGGTTAGGGTTAGGTTTAGGGCTAGGGTTAGTTTTAGTATTAGGGTTAGGGTTAGGTTAGGGTTAGGGTTAGGGTTATGGTTAGGGTTAGGTTTAGGGTTAGGGTTAGGGTTAGGGTTAGGGTTTAGGGTAAGTGTTAGGTTTAGGTTTAGGGTTAGGGTTAGTGTTAGGGTTAGGGTTCGGGTTAGGGTAAAGGTAAGGTTTAGGGGTTAGGGTTAGTGTTAGTGTTAGGTTTAGGCTTAGTATTCGGGTTAGGGTTAGGTTTTAGTGTTAGGGTTAGGGTTAGGGTTAGGCTTACGTTTAGGGTTTGGGGTTGGGTTTAGGGTTATGGATTTGGTAAGGTTTAGGGCTGAGAGTTTGGGTTAGTGTTAGGGGTTAAGTTTGGGGTTAGGGTTAGTGTTAGGGTTGAGGTTAAGGTTGGGTATAGGGTTAGGGTTTGGGGTTAGGGTTAGTGTTAGTGGTCAGGGTTAGTGTTAGGGTTAGGGTCAGGTTTAGAGGTTAGGGATAGGTTTAGGGTTATGGTTATGGTTAGGGTTATGGTTACGGTTATGGTTAGGGTTAGCGGTAAGGTTTAGGGTTAGGGTTAGGGTTAGGGTTAGGGTTAGGTTAGGCTTAGGGTTGGGGTTAGGGTTAGGGTTAGGGTTAGGGTTAGGGTTAGGGTTAGGGTTAGGTTAGGCTTAGGGTTAGGGTTAGGGTTAGGGTTAGGGTTAGGGTTAGGGTTAGGGTTAGGTTTTGGCTTAGGGTTAGGGTTAGAGTTAGGGTTAAGGTTAGGTTAAGGGTTAGGTTTAGGGTTAGGGTCCGGGTTAGGGTTACGGTTCGGGTCAGGGTTAGGGTTACGGTTCGGGATAGGTTGAGGGTTAGGCTTAGGTTTACGGTTAGGCTTAGTGTTAGGTTTAGGTTTAGGGGTTGGGGGTTAGGGTTAGGGTTAGGGTTTATCGTTAGGGTTATGGTTACGGTTGGGGTTAGGTTTAGGGTTTAGGGTTAGGGTTAGGGTTGGTGTTTTGGTTTAGGGGTTGGGGTTGGGTTTAGGGTTATGGTTATGGTTAGGGTTAGGGTTAGGGGTTAGGGTTGGGGTTATATTTAGGTTTAGGGTTAGGGTTAGGGTTAGATTTCAGGGTTAGGGTTAGGGTTAGGGTTAGGGTTAGGGTTAGGGTTTAGGGTTAGATTTTAGGTTTAGGGTTAGGGTTAGGGTTAGGATTAGGGTTAGGGTTAGGGTTAGGGTTAGGGATAGGTTTAGGGTTGGGGTTATGTTTAGGTTTAGGGTTAGGGTTAGGGTTAGGGTTAGATTTTCGGGTTAGGGTTAGGGTTAGGGGTTGATTTAGGGTTAGGGTTAGGGTTAGGGTTAGGGTTAGGCTTAGGGTTAGGATTAAGGTTAGGTTGAGGGTTAAATTTAGGGTTAGGGTCAGGGTTAGGGTTAGGGTTAGGCTTACGGTTAGGTTAGGCTTAGGGGTAGTGTTAGGGTTAGGGTTAGGGTTAGGCTTAAGGTTAGGTTAGGCTTAGGGTTGGGGTTAGGGTTAGGGTCAGATTTTAGGGTTAGGGTTAGTGTTAGGGTTATGTTTTATAGTTAGGTTTAGGGTAAGGCTTAGATTTAGAGGTTTGGGTTTTGGGTTAGGGTTAGGGTTAGGGTCAGGTTTAGGGGTTAGGGGTTAGGGGTTAGGGTTAGGATTAGGGTTAGGGGTAGGGTGAGGTTAGGGTTAGGGTTTGGGTTAGGGTTAGGGTTAGGGTTAGGGTTAGGGTTAGGGTTAGGGTTAGGGTTAGGGGTTAGGGTTAGGGTTAGGGTTAGGGTTAGGTTTAGGGTTAGGGTTAGGGTTTAGGGTAAGTGTTAGGTTTAGGTTTAGGTTTAGGGTTAGGGTTAGGGTTAGGGTTCGGGTTAGGGTAAAGGTCAGGTTTAGGGGTTAGGGTTAGTGTTAGTGTTAGGTTAGGGTTAGGATTAGGGTTAGGGTTAGGGTTAGGGTTATGGTTACGGTTAGGGTTAGGGTTAGGGTTAGGGTTAGGGTTAGGGTTAGAGTTAGGGTTTATCGTTAGGGTTATGGTTACGGTTGGGGTTAGGTTTAGGGTTTAGGGTTAGGGTTAGAGTTGGTGTTTTGGTTAGGGTTAGGGTTTAGGGTTAGCGTGTGGGCAAGGGTTAGGTTTAGAATTAGGGTTAGGTTTAGCGTTAGTGTTAGGGTTAGTGTTAGGGTTATGTTTTATAGTTAGGGTTAGTGTAAGGCTTAGATTTAGAGGTTTGGGTTTGGGGTTAGGGTTAGGGTTAGGGTTAGGGTCAGGTTTAGGGGTTAGGGTTTAGGGGTTAGAGTTAGGATTAGGGTTAGGGGTAGGGTGAGGTTAGGGTTAGGGTTAGGGTGAGGGTAAGGGTTAGATTTAGGGTTAGGTTTAGGGTTAGGTTTCGGTTTAGTGTTAGTGTTAGGGTTAGGGTTAGGGTTAGGGTTAGGGTTAGGGTTAGGGTTAGGTTAGGGTTATGGTTAGGGGTTGGGGTTGGGTTCAGGGTTATGGTTAGGGTTAGGGTTAGGGTTAGGGTTAGGGTTAGGGTTTGGCTTAGGCTTAGGCTTAGGGTTAGGGTTAGGGTTAGGCTTAGGGTTAGGGTTAGGGTTAGGGTTAGGGTTAGGGTTAGGGTTAGGATTAGGGTTAGGCTTAGGGTTAGGCTTAGGGTTAGGGTCAGGTTAAGGGATTAGGGGTTAGGAGTTAGGGTTAGGGTTACTGTTAGGGTTAGGGTTAGGTTTAGGATTAGGGTTAGGGTTAGGTTAGGGTTAGGGTTAGGGTTAGGGTTAGGGTTAGGGTTAGGGTTAGGGTTAGGCTTACGTTTAGGGTTTGGGGTTGGGTTTAGGGTTATAGTTTTGGTAAGGTTTAGGGCTTAGAGTTTGGGTTAGTGTTACGGGTTAAGGTTGGGTTTAGGGTTAGTGTTAGGGTTGAGGTTAAGGTTGGGTATAGGGTTAGGGTTTGGGGTAAGGGTTAGTGTTAGTGGTCAGGGTTAGTGTTAGGGTTAGGGTCAGGTTTAGAGGTTAGGGATAGGTTTAGGGTTATGGTTATATTTAGGGTTAGGGTTACGGTTATGGTTAGGGTTAGCGGTAAGTTTTATGATTAGGGTTAGGGTTAGGGTTAGGGTTAGGGTTAGGGTTAGGGTTAGGGTTAGGGTTAGGTTTGGGGTTAGGATTAGGGTTAGGGTTAGCGTTAGGATTAGGGTGAGGGTAAGAGTTTGGGTTAGGGGTTACGGTTAAGGTTGGGGGTTAGTGTTAGGGTTAGGCGTTGAGTTAGGGTTAGGGTTTAGGGTAATGGTTAGGGTTAGGTTTAGAGTTAGGATTAAGTGTCAGGGTTAGTGTCAGCGGTCAGGGTTAGTGTTAGGGTTAGGGTCAGGTTTAGGGGTTGGGGTAGGGTTAGGGTTATGGTTATGGTTAGGGCAAAGATTAGGGTTAGGTTTAGGTGTCAGGGTTAGTGTTAGCGGTCAGGGTTAGTGTTAGGGATAGGGTCATATTTAGGGTTTAGCGGTAGGGTTAGGGTTAGGGTGAGGGTTAGGGTTCAGGTTAGGGTTAGGGTTAGGGCTAGGGTTAGGGTTAGGGTTAGGGTTAGGGTTAGGTTTGGGGTTAGGATTAGGGTTAGGGTTAGCGTTAGGATTAGGGTGAGGTTTAGGGGTTGGGGTAGGGTTAGGGTTATGGTTATGGTTAGGGCAAGGATTAGGGTTAGGGTTAGGTGTCAGGGTTAGTGTTAGCGGTCAGGGTTAGTGTTAGGGATAGGGTCATATTTAGGGTTTAGCGGTAGGGTTAGGGTTAGGGTGAGGGTTAGGGTACAGCTTAGGGTTAGGGTTAGGGCTAGGGTTAGGGTTAGGGTTGGGGTTAGGGTTAGGCTTAGGGTTAGGGTTAGGGTTGAGGTTAAGGTTGGGTATAGGGTTAGGGTTAGGGTTAGGGTTAGGGTTAGGGTTAGGGTTAGAGTTAGGGTTTATCGTTAGGGTTATGGTTACGGTTGGGGTTAGGTTTAGGGTTTAGGGTTAGGGTTAGAGTTGGTGTTTTGGTTAGGGTTAGGGTTTAGGGTTAGCGTGTGGGCAAGTGTTAGGTTTAGAATTAGGGTTAGGTTTAGCGTTAGTGTTAGGGTTAGTGTTAGGGTTATGTTTTATAGTTAGGGTTAGTGTAAGGCTTAGATTTAGAGGTTTGGGTTTGGGGTTAGGGTTAGGGTTAGGGTTAGGGTCAGGTTTAGGGGTTAGGGTTTAGGGGTTAGAGTTAGGATTAGGGTTAGGGGTAGGGTGAGGTTAGGGTTAGGGTGAGGGTAAGGGTTAGATTTAGGGTTAGGTTTAGGGTTAGGTTTCGGTTTAGTGTTAGTGTTAGTGTTAGGGTTAGGGTTAGGGTTAGGGTTAGGGTTAGGGTTAGGTTAGGGTTAGGGTTAGGGGTTGGGGTTGGGTTCAGGGTTATGGTTAGGGTTAGGGTTAGGGTTAGGGTTAGGGTTTGGCTTAGGCTTAGGCTTAGGGTTAGGGTTAGGCTTAGGGTTAGGGTTAGGGTTAGGGTTAGGGTTAGGGTTAGGGTTAGGATTAGGGTTAGGCTTAGGGTTAGGCTTAGGGTTAGGGTCAGGTTAAGGGATTAGGGGTTAGGAGTTAGGGTTAGGGTTACTGTTAGGGTTAGGGTTAGGTTTAGGATTAGGGTTAGGGTTAGGTTAGGGTTAGGGTTAGGGTTAGGGTTAGGGTTAGGGTTAGGGTTAGGGTTAGGCTTACGTTTAGGGTTTGGGGTTGGGTTTAGGTTTATAGTTTTGGTAAGGTTTAGGGCTTAGAGTTTGGGTTAGTGTTACGGGTTAAGGTTGGGTTTAGGGTTAGTGTTAGGGTTGAGGTTAAGGTTGGGTATAGGGTTAGGGTTTGGGGTAAGGGTTAGTGTTAGTGGTCAGGGTTAGTGTTAGGGTTAGGGTCAGGTTTAGAGGTTAGGGATAGGTTTAGGGTTATGGTTATATTTAGGGTTAGGGTTACGGTTATGGTTAGGGTTAGCGGTAAGTTTTATGATTAGGGTTAGGGTTAGGGTTAGGGTTAGGGTTAGGGTTAGGGTTAGGGTTAGGGTTAGGTTTGGGGTTAGGATTAGGGTTAGGGTTAGCGTTAGGATTAGGGTGAGGGTAAGAGTTTGGGTTAGGGGTTACGGTTAAGGTTGGGGGTTAGTGTTAGGGTTAGGCGTTGAGTTAGGGTTAGGGTTTAGGGTAATGGTTAGGGTTAGGTTTAGAGTTAGGATTAAGTGTCAGGGTTAGTGTCAGCGGTCAGGGTTAGTGTTAGGGTTAGGGTCAGGTTTAGGGGTTGGGGTAGGGTTAGGGTTATGGTTATGGTTAGGGCAAAGATTAGGGTTAGGGTTAGGTGTCAGGGTTAGTGTTAGCGGTCAGGGTTAGTGTTAGGGATAGGGTCATATTTAGGGTTTAGCGGTAGGGTTAGGGTTAGGGTGAGGGTTAGGGTTCAGGTTAGGGTTAGGGTTAGGGCTAGGGTTAGGGTTAGGGTTAGGGTTAGGGTTAGGGTTAGGTTTGGGGTTAGGATTAGGGTTAGGGTTAGCGTTAGGATTAGGGTGAGGTTTAGGGGTTGGGGTAGTGTTAGGGTTATGGTTATGGTTAGGGCAAGGATTAGGGTTAGGGTTAGGTGTCAGGGTTAGTGTTAGCGGTCAGGGTTAGTGTTAGGGATAGGGTCATATTTAGGGTTTAGCGGTAGGGTTGGGGTTAGGGTGAGGGTTAGGGTTCAGGTTAGGGTTAGGGTTAGGGCTAGGGTTAGGGTTAGGGTTGGGGTTAGGGTTAGGCTTAGGGTTAGGGTTAGGGTTGAGGTTAAGGTTGGGTATAGGGTTAGGGTTAGGTTTAGGGTTAGGGTTAGGGTTAGGGTTAGGGTTAGGGTTAAAGTTAGGGTTAGTGTTAGGGTTAGGGTTAGGGTTAGGGTTAGGGTTAGGGTTAGGGTTAGGGTTAGGGTTAGGGTTAGCGTTAGGGTTAGGGTTAGGCTTAGGTTTAGGGTTAGGGTTAGGCTTAGGGTTAGGTTAGGCTTAGGGCTGGGGTTAGGGTTAGGGTTAGGGTTGGATTTAGGGGCTAGGGTTGGGGTTATGTTTAGGTTTAGGGTTAGGGTTAGATTTTAGGGTTAGGGTTAGGGTTAGGGTTACGGTTAGGGTTACGGTTAGGGTTAGGGTTAGGGTTAGGGTTAAGGTTAGGTTGAGGGTTAGGGTTAGGGGTTACGGTTGGGGTTATGTTTAGGTTTAGGGTTAGGGTTAGATTTTAGGGTTAGGGTTAGGGTTAGGGTTAGGGTTAGGGTTAGGGTTAGGGTTAGGGTTAGGGTTAGGGTTAAGGTTAGGTTGAGGGTGAAGTTTAGGGTTAGAATCAGGGTTAGGGTTAGGGTTAGGGTTAGGTTAGGCTTAGGGTTACGGTTAGGGTTAAGGTTAGGGTTAGGGTTAGGGTTAGGTTAGGTTAGGCTTAGGGTTGGGGTTACGGTTTTGGTTAGGATTAGGGTTAGGGATAGGTTTAGGCTTAGGTTAGGGTTAGGGTTAGGGTCAGGTTAAGGGGTTAGCGTTAGGGTTAGGGTTAGGGTTAGGTTTTGGCTTAGGGTTAGGGTCCGGGTTAGGGTTACGGTTAGGCTTAGTGTTAGGTTTAGGTTTAGGGGTTTGGGGTTAGGGTTAGGGTTAGGGTTTATCGTTACGGTTATGGTTACGGTTGGGGTTAGGTGTAGGGTTTAGGGTTAGGGTTAGGGTTGGTGTTTTGGTTAGGGTTAGGGTTTAGGGTTAGGGTGTGGGCAAGGGTTAGGTTTAGAATTAGGGTTAGGTTTAGCGTTAGTGTTAGGGTTAGTGTTAGGGTTATGTTTTATAGTTAGGGTTAGTGTAAGGCTTAGATTTAGAGGTTTGGGTTTGGGGTTAGGGTTAGGGTCAGGTTTAGGGGTTAGGGTTTAGGGGTTAGAGTTAGGATTAGGGTTAGGGGAAGGGTGAGGTTAGGGTTAGGGTTAGGGTTAGGGTGAGGGTAAGGGTTAGATTTAGGGTTAGGTTTAGGGTTAGGTTTCGGTTTAGTGTTAGTTTTAGGGTTAGGGTTAGGGGTTGGGGTTGGGTTCAGGGTTATGGTTAGGGTTAGGGTTAGGGTTTGGCTTAGGCTTAGGCTTAGGGTTAGGGTTAGGGTTAGGGTTAGGGTTAGGGTTAGGGTTAGGGTTAGGGTTAGGGTTAGGATTAGGGTTAGGCTTAGGGTTAGGTTCAGGTTAAGGGATTAGGGGTTAGGAGTTAGGGTTAGGGTTAGATTTAGGGGTAGGGTGAGGTTAGGGTTAGGGTTAGGGTTAGGTTTAGGGGTAGGGTGAGGTTAGGGTTAGGGTTAGGGTTAGGTTTACTGTTAGGGTTAGGTTCAGGTTAAGGGATTAGGGGTTAGGTGTTAGGGTTAGGGTTAGGCTTAGGGTTAGGGTTAGGTTTAGGCTTAGGGTTAGGGTTAGGGTTAGGTTTACTGTTAGGGTTAGGGTTAGGTTTAGGATTAGGGTTAGGGTTAGGTTAGGGTTAGGGTTAGGGTTAGGTTTAGGGTTAGGGTTAGGGTTAGGGTTAGGGTTTAGGGTAAGTGTTAGGTTTAGGTTTAGGGTTAGGGTTAGGGTTAGGGTTCGGGTTAGGGTAAAGGTCAGGTTTAGGGGTTAGGGTTAGTGTTAGTGTTAGGTTTAGGGTTATTATTCGGGTTAGGGTTAGGTTTTAGTGTTAGGGTTAGGGTTAGGGTTAGGGTTAGGCTTACGTTTAGGGTTTGGGGTTGGGTTTAGGGTTATGGTTTTGGTAAGGGTTAGGGCTTAGAGTCTGGGTTAGTGTTAGGGGTTAAGGATGGGGTTAGGGTTAGTGTTAGGGTTGAGGTTAAGGTTGGGTATAGGGTTAGGGTTTGGGGTTAGGGTTAGTGTTAGTGGTCACGGTTAGTGTTAGGGTTAGGGTCAGGTTTAGAGGTTAGGGATAGGTTTAGGGTTATGGTTAGGGTTAGTGTTAGGGTTACGGTTAAGGTTAGGGTTAGCGCTAAGGTTTAGGGTTAGGGTTAGGGTTAGGGTTAGGGTTAGGTTTGGGGTTAGGATTAGGGTTAGGATTAGCGTTAGGATTAGGGTGAGGGTAAGAGTTTGGGTTAGGGTTGGGGGTTAGTGTTAGGGTTAGGCGTTTAGTTAGGGTTAGGGTTTAGGGTAATTGTTAGGGTTAGGTTTAGAGTTAGGATTAAGTGTCAGGGTTAGTGTTAGCGGTCAGGGTTAGGGTTAGGGTTAGGGTTAGGTTCAGGTTTAGGGGTTGGGGTAGGGTTAGGGTTATGGTTATGGTTAGGGCAAGGATTAGGGTTAGGGTTAGGTGTCAGGGTTAGTGTTAGGGGTCAGGGTTAGTGTTAGGGATAGGGTAATATTTAGGGGTTTCGAGGTAGGGTTAGGGTTAGGGTGAGGGTTAGGGTTCAGGTTAGGGTTAGGTTTAGGGTTAGGGTTAGGGTTAGGGTTAGGTGTAGGGGTTGAGGTTAGGGTTAGTGTTAGAGTTAGGTGTTAGGGTTAGGGTGAGGGTAAGGGTTAGGTTTAGGGTTATGGTTAGGTTTAGGGTTAGGTTTCGGGTTAGTGTTAGGGTTAGGGTTGGGTTTAGGGGTAGGGTTAGGGTAAGGGATAGGGTTAGGGTTAGGATTAGGCCTAGGTTTAGGGGTTGGGGTTGGGTTTAGGGTTATGGTTAGGGTTACGGTTAGGGTTTAGGGTTTGGGTTAGTGTTAGGGGTTAGCGTTGGGGTTAGGGTTAGGGTTAGGGTTAGGTTTCGGGTTAGGACTTAGGGTTAGGTTTAGGGTTAGGGTTAGGGTTTAGGGTTAGGGTTAGGGTTAGGGTTAGGGTTAGGGTTAGGGTTAGGGTTAGGGTTAGGGTTAGGGTTAGGTTTAGGGTTAGGGTCAGTTTTAGGGGTTAGGGGTCAGGGTTGGGGTTAGGTTTAGGGATAGGGTGAGTTCACCGCTAGGGTTAGGGTTATGGTTAGGGGTTAGGGGTTAGGGTTAGGTTTAGGGTTAGTGTTAGCGTTAGGTTTAGTGTTGGGTTTAGTGTACGTGTTAGGGTTAGGGTTAGGGTTAGGGTTAGGGTAAGGGTTAGGGTTAGGTTTAGGGTTAGGGTTAGGGTTAGGGTTAGGGTTAGGGTGAGTTCACCGCTACGGTTAGGGTTAGGGGTTAGGGGTTGGGGTTAGGGTTCGTTTTAGGGTTAGTGTTAGCGTTAGGTTTAGTGTTGGGTTTAGTGTACGTGTTAGGGTTAGGGTTAGGGTTAGGGTTAGGGTTAGGGTTAGGTTAGGCTTAGAGTTGGGGTTACGGTTTTGGTTAGGGTTAGGGTTTAGGGTTAGGGTGTGGACAAGGGTTAGGTTTAGAATTAGGGTTAGGTTTAGCGTTAGTGTTAGGGTTAGTGTTAGGGTTATGTTTTATAGTTAGGGTTAGGGTAAGGCTTAGATTTAGAGGTTTGGGTTTGGGGTTAGGGTTAGGGTTAGGGTTAGGGTCAGGTTTAGGGGTTAGGGTTTAGGGGTTAGAGTTAGGATTAGGGTTAGGGGTAGGGTGAGGTTAGGGTTAGGGTTAGGGTGAGGGTAAGGGTTAGATTTAGGGTTAGGTTTAGGGTTAGGTTTCGGTTTAGTGTTCGTGTTAGGGTTAGGGTTAGGGTTAGGGGTTGGGGTTGGGTTCAGGGTTAGGCTTAGGGTTAGGCTTAGGGTTAGGGTCAGGTTAAGGGATTAGGGGTTAGGAGTTAGGGTTAGGGTTACTGTTAGGGTTAGGGTTAGGTTTAGGATTAGGGTTAGGGTTAGGTTAGGGTTAGGGTTAGGGTTAGGGTTAGGGTTAGGGTTAGGGTTAGGGTTAGGGTTAGGGTTAGGCTTACGTTTAGGGTTTGGGGTTGGGTTTAGGGTTATAGTTTTGGTAAGGTTTAGGGCTTAGAGTTTGGGTTAGTGTTACGGGTTAAGGTTGGGTTTAGGGTTAGTGTTAGGGTTGAGGTTAAGGTTGGGTATAGGGTTAGGGTTTGGGGTAAGGGTTAGTGTTAGTGGTCAGGGTTAGTGTTAGGGTTAGGGTCAGGTTTAGAGGTTAGGGATAGGTTTAGGGTTATGGTTATATTTAGGGTTAGGGTTACGGTTATGGTTAGGGTTAGCGGTAAGTTTTATGATTAGGGTTAGGGTTAGGGTTAGGGTTAGGGTTAGGGTTAGGGTTAGGGTTAGGTTTGGGGTTAGGATTAGGGTTAGGGTTAGCGTTAGGATTAGGGTGAGGGTAAGAGTTTGGGTTAGGGGTTACGGTTAAGGTTGGGGGTTAGTGTTAGGGTTAGGCGTTGAGTTAGGGTTAGGGTTTAGGGTAATGGTTAGGGTTAGGTTTAGAGTTAGGATTAAGTGTCAGGGTTAGTGTCAGCGGTCAGGGTTAGTGTTAGGGTTAGGGTCAGGTTTAGGGGTTGGGGTAGGGTTAGGGTTATGGTTATGGTTAGGGCAAAGATTAGGGTTAGGGTTAGGTGTCAGGGTTAGTGTTAGCGGTCAGGGTTAGTGTTAGGGATAGGGTCATATTTAGGGTTTAGCGGTAGGGTTAGGGTTAGGGTGAGGGTTAGGGTTCAGGTTAGGGTTAGGGTTAGGGCTAGGGTTAGGGTTAGGGTTAGGGTTAGGGTTAGGGTTAGGTTTGGGGTTAGGATTAGGGTTAGGGTTAGCGTTAGGATTAGGGTGAGGTTTAGGGGTTGGGGTAGTGTTAGGGTTATGGTTATGGTTAGGGCAAGGATTAGGGTTAGGGTTAGGTGTCAGGGTTAGTGTTAGCGGTCAGGGTTAGTGTTAGGGATAGGGTCATATTTAGGGTTTAGCGGTAGGGTTGGGGTTAGGGTGAGGGTTAGGGTTCAGGTTAGGGTTAGGGTTAGGGCTAGGGTTAGGGTTAGGGTTGGGGTTAGGGTTAGGCTTAGGGTTAGGGTTAGGGTTGAGGTTAAGGTTGGGTATATTAGGGTTAGGGTTAGGGTTAGGGTTAGGGTTAGGGTTAGGGTTAGGGTTAAAGTTAGGGTTAGTGTTAGGGTTAGGGTTAGGGTTAGGGTTAGGGTTAGGGTTAGGGTTAGGGTTAGCGTTAGGGTTAGGGTTAGGCTTAGGTTTAGGGTTAGGGTTAGGCTTAGGGTTAGGTTAGGCTTAGGGCTGGGGTTAGGGTTAGGGTTAGGGTTGGATTTAGGGGTTAGGGTTGGGGTTATGTTTAGGTTT
This sequence comes from Dromococcyx pavoninus, assembly GCA_033558185.1. NCBI lineage: Eukaryota > Metazoa > Chordata > Aves > Cuculiformes > Neomorphidae > Dromococcyx > Dromococcyx pavoninus. The sequence continues at coordinate 163,624 of JAUMJL010000196.1, read as the reverse complement.
AGGGTTAGGGTTAGATTTTAGGGTTAGGGTTAGGGTTAGGGTTACGGTTAGGGTTACGGTTAGGGTTAGGGTTAGGGTTAGGGTTAAGGTTAGGTTGAGGGTTAGGGTTAGGGGTTACGGTTGGGGTTATGTTTAGGTTTAGGGTTAGGGTTAGATTTTAGGGTTAGGGTTAGGGTTAGGGTTAGGGTTAGGGTTAGGGTTAGGGTTAGGGTTAGGGTTAGGGTTAAGGTTAGGTTGAGGGTTAAGTTTAGGGTTAGAATCAGGGTTAGGGTTAGGGTTAGGGTTAGGTTAGGCTTAGGGTTACGGTTAGGGTTAAGGTTAGGGTTAGGGTTAGGGTTAGGTTTAGGTTAGGCTTAGGGTTGGGGTTACGGTTTTGGTTAGGATTAGGGTTAGGGATAGGTTTAGGCTTAGGTTAGGGTTAGGGTTAGGGTCAGGTTAAGGGGTTAGCGTTAGGGTTAGGGTTAGGGTTAGGTTTTGGCTTAGGGTTAGGGTCCGGGTTAGGGTTACGGTTCGGGATAGGTTTAGGGTTAGGCTTAGGGTTACGGTTAGGCTTAGTGTTAGGTTTAGGTTTAGGGGTTTGGGGTTAGGGTTAGGGTTAGGGTTTATCGTTACGGTTATGGTTACGGTTGGGGTTAGGTGTAGGGTTTAGGGTTAGGGTTAGGGTTGGTGTTTTGGTTAGGGTTAGGGTTTAGGGTTAGGGTGTGGGCAAGGGTTAGGTTTAGAATTAGGGTTAGGTTTAGCGTTAGTGTTAGGGTTAGCGTTAGGGTTATGTTTTATAGTTAGGGTTAGTGTAAGGCTTAGATTTAGAGGTTTGGGTTTGGGGTTAGGGTTAGGGTCAGGTTTAGGGGTTAGGGTTTAGGGGTTCGAGTTAGGATTAGGGTTAGGGGTAGGGTGAGGTTAGGGTTAGGGTTAGGGTGAGGGTAAGGGTTAGATTTAGGGTTAGGTTTAGGGTTAGGTTTCGGTTTAGTGTTAGTTTTAGGGTTAGGGTTAGGGGTTGGGGTTGGGTTCAGGGTTATGGTTAGGGTTAGGGTTAGGGTTTGGCTTAGGCTTAGGCTTAGGGTTAGGGTTAGGGTTAGGGTTAGGGTTAGGGTTAGGGTTAGGGTTAGGGTTAGGGTTAGGATTAGGGTTAGGCTTAGGGTTAGGTTCAGGTTAAGGGATTAGGGGTTAGGAGTTAGGGTTAGGGTTAGGGTTAGATTTAGGGGTAGGGTGAGGTTAGGGTTAGGGTTAGGGTTAGGTTTAGGGGTAGGGTGAGGTTAGGGTTAGGGTTAGGGTTAGGTTTACTGTTAGGGTTAGGTTCAGGTTAAGGGATTAGGGGTTAGGTGTTAGGGTTAGGGTTAGGCTTAGGGTTAGGGTTAGGTTTAGGCTTAGGGTTAGGGTTAGGGTTAGGTTTACTGTTAGGGTTAGGGTTAGGTTTAGGATTAGGGTTAGGGTTAGGTTAGGGTTAGGGTTAGGGTTAGGTTTAGGGTTAGGGTTAGGGTTAGGGTTAGGGTTTAGGGTAAGTGTTAGGTTTAGGTTTAGGGTTAGGGTTAGGGTTAGGGTTCGGGTTAGGGTAAAGGTCAGGTTTAGGGGTTAGGGTTAGTGTTAGTGTTAGGTTTAGGGTTAGTATTCGGGTTAGGGTTAGGTTTTAGTGTTAGGGTTAGGGTTAGGGTTAGGGTTAGGCTTACGTTTAGGGTTTGGGGTTGGGTTTAGGGTTATGGTTTTGGTAAGGGTTAGGGCTTAGAGTCTGGGTTAGTGTTAGGGGTTAAGGATGGGGTTAGGGTTAGTGTTAGGGTTGAGGTTAAGGTTGGGTATAGGGTTAGGGTTTGGGGTTAGGGTTAGTGTTAGTGGTCACGGTTAGTGTTAGGGTTAGGGTCAGGTTTAGAGGTTAGGGATAGGTTTAGGGTTATGGTTAGGGTTAGTGTTAGGGTTACGGTTAAGTTTAGGGTTAGCGCTAAGGTTTAGGGTTAGGGTTAGGGTTAGGGTTAGGGTTAGGTTTGGGGTTAGGATTAGGGTTAGGATTAGCGTTAGGATTAGGGTGAGGGTAAGAGTTTGGGTTAGGGTTGGGGGTTAGTGTTAGGGTTAGGCGTTTAGTTAGGGTTAGGGTTTAGGGTAATTGTTAGGGTTAGGTTTAGAGTTAGGATTAAGTGTCAGGGTTAGTGTTAGCGGTCAGGGTTAGGGTTAGGGTTAGGGTTAGGTTCAGGTTTAGGGGTTGGGGTAGGGTTAGGGTTATGGTTATGGTTAGGGCAAGGATTAGGGTTAGGGTTAGGTGTCAGGGTTAGTGTTAGGGGTCAGGGTTAGTGTTAGGGATAGGGTAATATTTAGGGGTTTCGAGGTAGGGTTAGGGTTAGGGTGAGGGTTAGGGTTCAGGTTAGGGTTAGGTTTAGGGTTAGGGTTAGGGTTAGGGTTAGGTGTAGGGGTTGAGGTTAGGGTTAGTGTTAGAGTTAGGTGTTAGGGTTAGGGTGAGGGTAAGGGTTAGGTTTAGGGTTATGGTTAGGTTTAGGGTTAGGTTTCGGGTTAGTGTTAGGGTTAGGGTTGGGTTTAGGGGTAGGGTTAGGGTAAGGGATAGGGTTAGGGTTAGGATTAGGCCTAGGTTTAGGGGTTGGGGTTGGGTTTAGGGTTATGGTTAGGGTTACGGTTAGGGTTTAGGGTTTGGGTTAGTGTTAGGGGTTAGCGTTGGGGTTAGGGTTAGGGTTAGGGTTAGGTTTCGGGTTAGGACTTAGGGTTAGGTTTAGGGTTAGGGTTTAGGGTTAGGGTTAGGGTTAGGGTTAGGGTTAGGGTTAAGTTTAGGGTTAGGGTTAGGGTTAGGTTTAGGGTTAGGGTCAGTTTTAGGGGTTAGGGGTCAGGGTTGGGGTTAGGTTTAGGGATAGGGTGAGTTCACCGCTAGGGTTAGGGTTATGGTTAGGGGTTAGGGGTTAGGGTTAGGTTTAGGGTTAGTGTTAGCGTTAGGTTTAGTGTTGGGTTTAGTGTACGTGTTAGAGTTAGGGTTAGGGTTAGGGTTAGGGTAAGGGTTAGGGTTAGGGTTAGGGTTAGGGTTAGGGTTAGGGTTAGGGTTAGGGTGAGTTCACCGCTACGGTTAGGGTTAGGGGTTAGGGGTTGGGGTTAGGGTTCGTTTTAGGGTTAGTGTTAGCGTTAGGTTTAGTGTTGGGTTTAGTGTACGTGTTAGGGTTAGGGTTAGGGTTAGGGTTAGGGTTAGGGTTAGGTTAGGCTTAGAGTTGGGGTTACGGTTTTGGTTAGGGTTAGGGTTTAGGGTTAGGGTGTGGACAAGGGTTAGGTTTAGAATTAGGGTTAGGTTTAGCGTTAGTGTTAGGGTTAGTGTTAGGGTTATGTTTTATAGTTAGGGTTAGGGTAAGGCTTAGATTTAGAGGTTTGGGTTTGGGGTTAGGGTTAGGGTTAGGGTTAGGGTCAGGTTTAGGGGTTAGGGTTTAGGGGTTAGAGTTAGGATTAGGGTTAGGGGTAGGGTGAGGTTAGGGTTAGGCTTAGGGTGAGGGTAAGGGTTAGATTTAGGGTTAGGTTTAGGGTTAGGTTTCGGTTTAGTGTTCGTGTTAGGGTTAGGGTTAGGGTTAGGGGTTGGGGTTGGGTTCAGGGTTAGGGTTAGGGTTAGGGTTAGGGTTTGGCTTAGGCTTAGGCTTAGGGTTAGGGTTAGGCTTAGGGTTAGGGTTAGGGATAGCGTTAGGGTTAGGGTTACGGTTAGGATTAGGGTTAGGCTTAGGGTTAGGTTCAGGTTAAGGGATTAGGGGTTAGGAGTTAGGGTTAGGGTTAGGGTTAGATTTAGGGGTAGGGTGAGGTTAGGGTTAGGGTTAGGGTTAGGGTTAGGTTTAGGGGTAGGGTGAGTTTAGGGTTAGGGTAAGGGTTAGGTTTACTGTTACGGTTATGTTAAGGTTAAGGGATTAGGGGTTAGGTGTTAGGGTTAGGGTTAGGCTTAGGGTTAGGGTTAGGTTTAGGCTTAGGGTTAGGGTTAGGGTTAGGGTTAGGTTTACTGTTAGGGTTAGGGTTAGGTTTAGGATTAGGGTTAGGGTTAGGTTAGGGTTAGGGTTAGGGTTAGGGTTAGGGTTAGGGTTAGGGTTAGGGTTAGGGTTAGGGTTTAGGGTAAGTGTTAGGTTTAGGTTTAGGGTTAGGGTTAGGGTTAGGGTTAGGGTTAGGGTTAGGGTTAGGGTTAGGATTAGGGTTAGGGTTTTGGTTAGGGTTAGGGTTAGGGTTAGGGTTAGGGTTAGGGTTAGGGTTAGGGTTAGGGTTAGGGTTAGGGTTAGGGTTAGTGTTAGGTTTAGGGTTAGTATTCGGGTTAGGGTTAGGTTTTAGTGTTAGGGTTAGGGTTAGGGTTAGGGTTAGGGTTAGGCTTACGTTTAGGATTTGGGGTTGGGTTTAGGGTTATGGTTTTGGTAAGGGTTAGGGCTTAGAGTTTGGGTTAGTGTTAGGGGTTAAGGATGGGGTTAGGGTTAGTGTTAGGGTTGAGGTTAAGGTTGGGTATAGGGTTAGGGTTTGGGGTTAGGGTTAGTGTTATTGGTCATGGTTAGTGTTAGGGTTAGGGTCAGGTTTAGAGGTTAGGGATAGGTTTATGGTTATGGTTAGGGTTAGTGTTAGGGTTACGGTTAAGGTTAGGGTTAGCGCTAAGGTTTAGGGTTAGGGTTAGGGTTAGGGTTAGTGTTAGGGTTAGGGTTAGGGTTAGGTTTGGGGTTAGGATTAGGGTTAGGATTAGCGTTAGGATTAGGGTGAGGGTAAGAGTTTGGGTTAGGGTTGGGGGTTAGTGTTAGGGTTAGGCGTTGAGTTAGGGTTAGGGTTTAGGGTAATGGTTAGGGTTAGGTTTAGAGATAGGTTTAAGTGTCAGGGTTAGTGTTAGCGGTCAGGGTTAGGGTTAGGGTTAGGGTTAGGTTCAGGTTTAGGGGTTGGGGTAGGGTTAGGGTTATGGTTATGGTTAGGGCAAGGATTAGGGTTAGGGTTAGGTGTCAGGGTTAGTGTTAGGGGTCAGGGTTAGTGTTAGGGATAGGGTAATATTTAGGGGTTTCGAGGTAGGGTTAGGGTTAGGGTGAGGGTTAGGGTTCAGGTTAGGGTTAGGTTTAGGGTTAGGGTTAGGGTTAGGGTTAGGTGTAGGGGTTGGGGATAGGGTTAGGTGTAGGGGTTGAGGTTAGGGTTAGTGTTAGAGTTAGGTGTTAGGGTTAGGGTGAGGGTAAGGGTTAGGTTTAGGGTTATGGTTAGGTTTAGGGTTAGGTTTCGGGTTAGTGTTAGGGTTAGGGTTGGGTTTAGGGGTAGGGTTAGGGTAAGGGATAGGGTTAGGGTTAGGATTAGGCCTAGGTTTAGGGGTTGGGGTTGGGTTTAGGGTTATGGTTAGGGTTACGGTTAGGGTTTAGGGTTTGGGTTAGTGTTAGGGGTTAGCGTTGGGGTTAGGGTTAGGGTTAGGTTTAGGGTTAGGTTTCGGGTTAGGACTTAGGGTTAGGTTTAGGGTTAGGGTTAGGGTTTAGGGTTAGGGTTTGGGGTTAGGGTTAGGGTTAGGGTTAGGGTCAGGTTTAGGGGTTAGGGTTTAGGGGTTAGAGTTAGGATTAGGGTTAGGGGTAGGGTGAGGTTAGGGTTAGGGTTAGGGTGAGGGTAAGGGTTAGATTTAGGGTTAGGTTTAGGGTTAGGTTTCGGTTTAGTGTTCGTGTTAGGGTTAGGGTTAGGGTTAGGGGTTGAGGTTGGGTTCAGGGTTAGGGTTAGGGTTAGGGTTAGGGTTTGGCTTAGGCTTAGGCTTAGGGTTAGGGTTAGGCTTAGGGTTAGGGTTAGGGATAGCGTTAGGGTTAGGGTTACGGTTAGGATTAGGGTTAGGCTTAGGGTTAGGTTCAGGTTAAGGGATTAGGGGTTAGGAGTTAGGGTTAGGGTTAGGGTTAGATTTAGGGGTAGGGTGAGGTTAGGGTTAGGGTTAGGGTTAGGGTTAGGTTTAGGGGTAGGGTGAGTTTAGGGTTAGGGTAAGGGTTAGGTTTACTGTTACGGTTATGTTAAGGTTAAGGGATTAGGGGTTAGGTGTTAGGGTTAGGGTTAGGCTTAGGGTTAGGGTTAGGTTTAGGCTTAGGGTTAGGGTTAGGGTTAGGGTTAGGTTTACTGTTAGGGTTAGGGTTAGGTTTAGGATTAGGGTTAGGGTTAGGTTAGGGTTAGGGTTAGGGTTAGGGTTAGGGTTAGGGTTAGGGTTAGGTTTAGGGTTAGGGTTAGGGTTAGGGTTTAGGGTAAGTGTTAGGTTTAGGTTTAGGGTTAGGGTTAGGGTTAGGGTTAGGATTAGGGTTAGGGTTTTGGTTAGGGTTAGGGTTAGGGTTAGGGTTAGGGTTAGGGTTAGGGTTAGGGTTAGGGTTAGTTAGGTTAGGGTTAGTATTCGGGTTAGGGTTAGGTTTTAGTGTTAGGGTTAGGGTTAGGGTTAGGGTTAGGGTTAGGGTTAGGGTTAGGCTTACGTTTAGGATTTGGGGTTGGGTTTAGGGTTATGGTTTTGGTAAGGGTTAGGGCTTAGAGTTTGGGTTAGTGTTAGGGGTTAAGGATGGGGTTAGGGTTAGTGTTAGGGTTGAGGTTAAGGTTGGGTATAGGGTTAGGGTTTGGGGTTAGGGTTAGTGTTATTGGTCATGGTTAGTGTTAGGGTTAGGGTCAGGTTTAGATGTTAGGGATAGGTTTATGGTTATGGTTAGGGTTAGTGTTAGGGTTACGGTTAAGGTTAGGGTTAGCGCTAAGGTTTAGGGTTAGGGTTAGGGTTAGGGTTAGTGTTAGGGTTAGGGTTAGGGTTAGGTTTGGGGTTAGGATTAGGGTTAGGATTAGCGTTAGGATTAGGGTGAGGGTAAGAGTTTGGGTTAGGGTTGGGGGTTAGTGTTAGGGTTAGGCGTTGGGTTAGGGTTTAGGGTAATGGTTAGGGTTAGGTTTAGAGATAGGTTTAAGTGTCAGGGTTAGTGTTAGCGGTCAGGGTTAGGGTTAGGGTTAGGGTTAGGTTCAGGTTTAGGGGTTGGGGTAGGGTTAGGGTTATGGTTATGGTTAGGGCAAGGATTAGGGTTAGGGTTAGGTGTCAGGGTTAGTGTTAGGGGTCAGGGTTAGTGTTAGGGATAGGGTAATATTTAGGGGTTTCGAGGTAGGGTTAGGGTTAGGGTGAGGGTTAGGGTTCAGGTTAGGGTTAGGTTTAGGGTTAGGGTTAGGGTTAGGGTTAGGGTTAGGTGTAGGGGTTGGGGATAGGGTTAGGTGTAGGGGTTGAGGTTAGGGTTAGTGTTAGAGTTAGGTGTTAGGGTTAGGGTGAGGGTAAGGGTTAGGTTTAGGGTTATGGTTAGGTTTAGGGTTAGGTTTCGGGTTAGTGTTAGGGTTAGGGTTGGGTTTAGGGGTAGGGTTAGGGTAAGGGATAGGGTTAGGGTTAGGATTAGGCCTAGGTTTAGGGGTTGGGGTTGGGTTTAGGGTTATGGTTAGGGTTACGGTTAGGGTTTAGGGTTTGGGTTAGTGTTAGGGGTTAGCGTTGGGGTTAGGGTTAGGGTTAGGTTTAGGGTTAGGTTTCGGGTTAGGACTTAGGGTTAGGTTTAGGGTTAGGGTTAGGGTTTAGGGTTAGGGTTTGGGGTTAGGGTTAGGGTTAGGGTTAGGGTCAGGTTTAGGGGTTAGGGTTTAGGGGTTAGAGTTAGGATTAGGGTTAGGGGTAGGGTGAGGTTAGGGTTAGGGTTAGGGTGAGGGTAAGGGTTAGATTTAGGGTTAGGTTTAGGGTTAGGTTTCGGTTTAGTGTTCGTGTTAGGGTTAGGGTTAGGGTTAGGGTTAGGGTTAGGGGTTGAGGTTGGGTTCAGGGTTAGGGTTAGGGTTAGGGTTAGGGTTTGGCTTAGGCTTAGGCTTAGGGTTAGGGTTAGGCTTAGGGTTAGGGTTAGGGATAGCGTTAGGGTTAGGGTTACGGTTAGGATTAGGGTTAGGCTTAGGGTTAGGTTCAGGTTAAGGGATTAGGGGTTAGGAGTTAGGGTTAGGGTTAGGGTTAGATTTAGGGGTAGGGTGAGGTTAGCGTTAGGGTTAGGGTTAGGGTTAGGTTTAGGGGTAGGGTGAGTTTAGGGTTAGGGTAAGGGTTAGGTTTACTGTTACGGTTATGTTAAGGTTAAGGGGTTAGGGGTTAGGTGTTAGGGTTAGGGTTAGGCTTAGGGTTAGGGTTAGGTTTAGGCTTAGGGTTAGGGTTAGGGTTAGGGTTAGGTTTACTGTTAGGGTTAGGGTTAGGTTTAGGATTAGGGTTAGGGTTAGGTTAGGGTTAGGGTTAGGGTTAGGGTTAGGGTTAGGTTTAGGGTTAGGGTTAGGGTTAGGGTTTAGGGTAAGTGTTAGGTTTAGGTTTAGGGTTAGGGTTAGGGTTAGGGTTAGGGCTAGGGTTAGGATTAGGGTTAGGGTTTGGGTTAGGGTTAGGGTTAGGGTTAGGGTTAGGGTTAGGGTTAGGGTTAGGGTTAGGGTTAGGGTTAGGGTTAGTATTCGGGTTAGGGTTAGGTTTTAGGGTTAGGGTTAGGGTTAGGGTTAGGGTTAGGGTTAGGGTTAGGCTTACGTTTAGGATTTGGGGTTGGGTTTAGGGTTATGGTTTTGGTAAGGGTTAGGGCTTAGAGTTTGGGTTAGTGTTAGGGGTTAAGGATGGGGTTAGGGTTAGTGTTAGGGTTGAGGTTAAGGTTGGGTATAGGGTTAGGGTTTGGGGTTAGGGTTAGTGTTATTGGTCATGGTTAGTGTTAGGGTTAGGGTCAGGTTTAGAGGTTAGGGATAGGTTTATGGTTATGGTTAGGGTTAGTGTTAGGGTTACGGTTAAGGTTAGGGTTAGCGCTAAGGTTTAGGGTTAGGGTTAGGGTTAGGGTTAGTGTTAGGGTTAGGGTTAGGGTTAGGTTTGGGGTTAGGATTAGGGTTAGGATTAGCGTTAGGATTAGGGTGAGGGTAAGAGTTTGGGTTAGGGTTGGGGGTTAGTGTTAGGGTTAGGCGTTGAGTTAGGGTTAGGGTTTAGGGTAATGGTTAGGGTTAGGTTTAGAGATAGGTTTAAGTGTCAGGGTTAGTGTTAGCGGTCAGGGTTAGGGTTAGGGTTAGGGTTAGGTTCAGGTTTAGGGGTTGGGGTAGGGTTAGGGTTATGGTTATGGTTAGGGCAAGGATTAGGGTTAGGGTTAGGTGTCAGGGTTAGTGTTAGGGGTCAGGGTTAGTGTTAGGGATAGGGTAATATTTAGGGGTTTCGAGGTAGGGTTAGGGTTAGGGTGAGGGTTAGGGTTCAGGTTAGGGTTAGGTTTAGGGTTAGGGTTAGGGTTAGGGTTAGGTGTAGGGGTTGGGGATAGGGTTAGGTGTAGGGGTTGAGGTTAGGGTTAGTGTTAGAGTTAGGTGTTAGGGTTAGGGTGAGGGTAAGGGTTAGGTTTAGGGTTATGGTTAGGTTTAGGGTTAGGTTTCGGGTTAGTGTTAGGGTTAGGGTTGGGTTTAGGGGTAGGGTTAGGGTAAGGGATAGGGTTAGGTTTAGGATTAGGCCTAGGTTTAGGGGTTGGGGTTGGGTTTAGGGTTATGGTTAGGGTTACGGTTAGGGTTTAGGGTTTGGGTTAGTGTTAGGGGTTAGCGTTGGGGTTAGGCTTAGGGTTAGGTTTAGGGTTAGGTTTCGGGTTAGGACTTAGGGTTAGGTTTAGGGTTAGGGTTAGGGTTTAGGGTTAGGGTTAGGGTTAGGGTTAGGGTTAGGGTTAGGGTTAGGGTTAAGTTTAGGGTTAGGGTTAGGGTTAGGTTTAGGGTTAGGGTCAGTTTTAGGGGTTAGGGGTCAGGGTTGGGGTTAGGTTTAGGGATAGGGTGAGTTCACCGCTAGGGTTAGGGTTAGGGTTAGGGGTTAGGGGTTAGGGTTAGGTTTAGGGTTAGTGTTAGCGTTAGGGTTAGTGTTGGGTTTAGTGTACGTGTTAGGGTTAGGGTTAGGGTTAGGGTTAGGGTTAGGGTTAGGGGTTGGGGTTTGGTTTAGGGTTTAGGGTTAGGGTTATGGTTAGGGTTAGGGTTAGGGTTAGGGTTAGGGTTAGGGTTAGGGTTAGGGTTAGGGTTAGGGTTAGGGTTAGGGTTAGGGTGAGTTCACCGCTAGGGTTAGGGTTAGGGTTAGGGGTTAGGGGTTAGGGTTAGGGTTCGGTTTAGGGTTAGTGTTAGCGTTAGGTTTAGTGTTGGGTTTAGTGTACGTGTTAGGGTGAGGGTTAGGGTTAGGGTTAGGGTTAGGGTTAGGGTTAGGGTTAGGGTTAGGGTTAGGGTTAGGGTTAGGGTTAGGTTAGGCTTAGGGTTGGGGTTACGGTTTTGGTTAGGATTAGGGTTAGGGTTAGGGATAGGGTTAGGCTTAGGTTAGGGTTAGGGTTATGGTTAGGGTCAGGTTAAGGGGTTAGCGTTAGGGTTAGGGTTAGGGTTAGGTTTTGGCTTAGGGTTAGGGTTAGGGTTAGGGTTAGGGTTAGGGTTAGGGTTAGGGTTAGGGTTAAGGTTAGGTTAAGGGTTAGGTTTAGGGTTAGGGTCCGGGTTAGGGTTACGGTTCGGGGCAGGGTTAGGGTTACGGTTCGGGATAGGTTTAGGGTTAGGCTTAGGGTTACGGTTAGGCTTAGTGTTAGGTTTAGGTTTAGGGGTTTGGGGTTAGGGTTAGGGTTAGGGTTTATCGTTACAGTTATGGTTACGGTTGGGGTTAGGTGTAGGGTTTAGGGTTAGGGTTAGGGTTGGTGTTTTGGTTAGGGTTAGGGTTTAGGGTTAGGGTGTGGGCAAGGGTTAGGTTTAGAATTAGGGTTAGGTTTAGCGTTAGTGTTAGGGTTAGTGTTAGGGTTATGTTTTATAGTTAGGGTTAGGGTAAGGCTTAGATTTAGAGGTTTGGGTTTGGGGTTAGGGTTAGGGTTAGGGTCAGGTTTAGGGGTTAGGGTTTAGGGGTTAGATTTAGGATTAGGGTTAGGGGTAGGGTGAGGTTAGGGTTAGGGTTAGGGTGAGGGTAAGGGTTAGATTTAGGGTTAGGTTTAGGGTTAGGTTTCGGTTTAGTGTTAGTGTTAGGGTTAGGGTTAGGGTTAGGGTTAGGGGTTGGGGTTGGGTTCAGGGTTAGGGTTAGGGTTAGGGTTAGGGTTAGGGTTTGGCTTAGGCTTAGGCTTAGGGTTAGGGTTAGGCTTAGGGTTAGGGTTAGGGTTAGGCTTAGGGTTAGGGTTAGGGATAGCGTTAGGGTTAGGGTTACGGTTAGGTTTAGGGTTAGGCTTAGGGTTAGGTTCACGTTAAGGGATTAGGGGTTAGGAGTTAGGGTTAGGGTTAGGGTTAGATTTAGGGGTAGGGTGAGGTTAGGGTTAGGGTTAGGGTTAGGTTTAGGGGTAGGGTGAGTTTAGGGTTAGGGTAAGGGTTAGGTTTACTGTTACGGTTAGGTTCAGGTTAAGGGATTAGGGGTTAGGTGTTAGGGTTAGGGTTAGGCTTAGGGTTAGGGTTAGGTTTAGGCTTAGGGTTAGGGTTAGGGTTAGGGTTAGGTTTACTGTTAGGGTTAGGGTTAGGTTTAGGATTAGGGTTAGGGTTAGGTTAGGGTTAGGGTTAGGGTTAGGGTAAATGTTAGGTTTAGGTTTAGGGTTAGGGTTAGGGTTAGGGTTAGGGTTAGGGTTCGGGTTAGGGTAAAGGTCAGGTTTAGGGGTTAGGGTTAGTGTTAGTGTTAGGTTTAGGGTTAGTATTCGGGTTAGGGTTAGGTTTAGGTGTTAGGGTTAGGGTTAGGGTTAGGCTTACGTTTAGGGTTTGGGGTTGGGTTTAGGGTTATGGTTTTGGTAAGGGTTAGGGCTTAGAGTTTGGGTTAGTGTTAGGGGTTAAGGATGGGGTTAGGGTTAGTGTTAGGGTTGAGGTTAAGGTTGGGTATAGGGTTAGGGTTTGGGGTTAGGGTTAGTGTTAGTGGTCACGGTTAGTGTTAGGGTTAGGGTCAGGTTTAGAGGTTAGGGATAGGTTTAGGGTTATGGTTAGGGTTAGTGTTAGGGTTACGGTTAAGGTTAGGGTTAGCGCTAAGGTTTAGGGTTAGGGTTAGGGTTAGGGTTAGGGTTAGGGTTAGGGTTAGGGTTAGGTTTGGGGTTAGGATTAGGTTTAGGATTAGCGTTAGGATTAGGGTGAGGGTAAGAGTTTGGGTTAGGGTTGGGGGTTAGTGTTAGGGTTAGGCGTTGAGTTAGGGTTAGGGTTTAGGGTAATGGTTAGGGTTAGGTTTAGAGTTAGGATTAAGTGTCAGGGTTAGTGTTAGCGGTCAGGGTTAGGGTTAGGGTTAGGGTTAGGGTTAGGTTCAGGTTTAGGGGTTGGGGTAGGGTTAGGGTTATGGTTATGGTTAGGGCAAGGATTAGGGTTAGGGTTAGGTGTCAGGGTTAGTGTTAGGGGTCAGGGTTAGTGTTAGGGATAGGGTAATATTTAGGGGTTTCGAGGTAGGGTTAGGGTTAGGGTGAGGGTTAGGGTTCAGGTTAGGGTTAGGTTTAGGGTTAGGGTTAGGGTTAGGGTTAGGTGTAGGGGTTGGGGATAGGGTTAGGTGTAGGGGTTGAGGTTAGGGTTAGTGTTAGAGTTAGGTGTTAGGGTTAGGGTGAGGGTAAGGGTTAGGTTTAGGGTTATGGTTAGGTTTAGGGTTAGGTTTCGGGTTAGTGTTAGGGTTAGGGTTGGGTTTAGGGGTAGGGTTAGGGTAAGGGATAGGGTTAGGGTTAGGATTAGGCCTAGGTTTAGGGGTTGGGGTTGGGTTTAGGGTTATGGTTAGGGTTACGGTTAGGGTTTAGGGTTTGGGTTAGTGTTAGGGGTTAGCGTTGGGGTTAGGGTTAGGGTTAGGTTTAGGGTTAGGTTTCGGGTTAGGACTTAGGGTTAGGTTTAGGGTTAGGTTTAGGATTTAGGGTTAGGGTTAGAGTTAGGGTTAGGGTTAAGTTTAGGGTTAGGGTTAGGGTTAGGTTTAGGGTTAGGGTCAGGTTTAGGGGTTAGAGGTCAGGGTTGGGGTTAGGTTTAGGGATAGGGTGAGTTCACCGCTAGGGTTAGGGTTAGGGTTAGGGGTTAGGGGTTAGGGTTAGGTTTAGGGTTAGTGTTAGCGTTAGGTTTAGTGTTGGGTTTAGTGTACGTGTTAGGGTTAGGGTTAGGGTTAGGGTTAGGGTTAGGGTTAGGGTTAGTGTTAGGGGTTGGGGTTTGGTTTAGGGTTTAGGGTTAGGGTTATGGTTAGGGTTAGGGTTAGGGTTAGGGTTAGGGTTAGGGTTAGGGTTAGGGTTAGGGTGAGTTCACCGCTAGGGTTAGGGTTAGGGTTAGGGGTTAGGGGTTAGGGTTAGGGTTCGGTTTAGGGTTAGTGTTAGCGTTAGGTTTAGTGTTGGGTTTAGTGTACGTGTTAGGGTGAGGGTTAGGGTTAGGGTTAGGGTTAGGGTTAGGGTTAGGGTTAGGGTTAGGGTTAGGGTTAGGGTTAGGTTAGGCTTAGGGTTGGGGTTACGGTTTTGGTTAGGATTAGGGTTAGGGTTAGGGATAGGGTTAGGCTTAGGTTAGGGTTAGGGTTATGGTTAGGGTCAGGTTAAGGGGTTAGCGTTAGGGTTAGGGTTAGGGTTAGGTTTTGGCTTAGGGTTAGGGTTAGGGTTAGGGTTAGGGTTAGGGTTAGGGTTAGGGTTAGGGTTAAGGTTAGGTTAAGGGTTAGGTTTAGGGTTAGGGTCCGGGTTAGGGTTACGGTTCGGGTCAGGGTTAGGGTTACGGTTCGGGATAGGTTTAGGGTTAGGCTTAGGGTTACGGTTAGGCTTAGTGTTAGGTTTAGGTTTAGGGGTTTGGGGTTAGGGTTAGGGTTAGGGTTTATCGTTACAGTTATGGTTACGGTTGGGGTTAGGTGTAGGGTTTAGGGTTAGGGTTAGGGTTGGTGTTTTGGTTAGGGTTAGGGTTTAGGGTTAGGGTGTGGGCAAGGGTTAGGTTTAGAATTAGGGTTAGGTTTAGCGTTAGTGTTAGGGTTAGTGTTAGGGTTATGTTTTATAGTTAGGGTTAGGGTAAGGCTTAGATTTAGAGGTTTGGGTTTGGGGTTAGGGTTAGGGTTAGGGTCAGGTTTAGGGGTTAGGGTTTAGGGGTTAGAGTTAGGATTAGGGTTAGGGGTAGAGTGAGGTTAGGGTTAGGGTTAGGGTGAGGGTAAGGGTTAGATTAAGGGTTAGGTTTAGGGTTAGGTTTCGGTTTAGTGTTAGTGTTAGGGTTAGGGTTAGGGTTAGGGGTTGGGGTTGGGTTCAGGGTTAGGGTTAGGGTTAGGGTTAGGGTTAGGGTTTGGCTTAGGCTTAGGCTTAGGGTTAGGGTTAGGCTTAGGGTTAGGGTTAGGGATAGCGTTAGGGTTAGGGTTACGGTTAGGTTTAGGGTTAGGCTTAGGGTTAGGTTCACGTTAAGGGATTAGGGGTTAGGAGTTAGGGTTAGGGTTAGGGTTAGATTTAGGGGTAGGGTGAGGTTAGGGTTAGGGTTAGGGTTAGGTTTAGGGGTAGGGTGAGTTTAGGGTTAGGGTAAGGGTTAGGTTTACTGTTACGGTTAGGTTCAGGTTAAGGGATTAGGGGTTAGGTGTTAGGGTTAGGGTTAGGCTTAGGGTTAGGGTTAGGTTTAGGCTTAGGGTTAGGGTTAGGGTTAGGGTTAGGTTTACTGTTAGGGTTAGGGTTAGGTTTAGGATTAGGGTTAGGGTTAGGTTAGGGTTAGGGTTAGGGTTAGGGTAAATGTTAGGTTTAGGTTTAGGGTTAGGGTTAGGGTTAGGGTTCGGGTTAGGGTAAAGGTCAGGTTTAGGGGTTAGGGTTAGTGTTAGTGTTAGGTTTAGGGTTAGTATTCGGGTTAGGGTTAGGTTTAGGTGTTAGGGTTAGGGTTAGGGTTAGGCTTACGTTTAGGGTTTGGGGTTGGGTTTAGGGTTATGGTTTTGGTAAGGGTTAGGGCTTAGAGTTTGGGTTAGTGTTAGGGGTTAAGGATGGGGTTAGGGTTAGTGTTAGGGTTGAGGTTAAGGTTGGGTATAGGGTTAGGGTTTGGGGTTAGGGTTAGTGTTAGTGGTCACGGTTAGTGTTAGGGTTAGGGTCAGGTTTAGAGGTTAGGGATAGGTTTAGGGTTATGGTTAGGGTTAGTGTTAGGGTTACGGTTAAGGTTAGGGTTAGCGCTAAGGTTTAGGGTTAGGGTTAGGGTTAGGGTTAGGGTTAGGTTTGGGGTTAGGATTAGGTTTAGGATTAGCGTTAGGATTAGGGTGAGGGTAAGAGTTTGGGTTAGGGTTGGGGGTTAGTGTTAGGGTTAGGCGTTGAGTTAGGGTTAGGGTTTAGGGTAATGGTTAGGGTTAGGTTTAGAGTTAGGATTAAATGTCAGGGTTAGTGTTAGCGGTCAGGGTTAGGGTTAGGGTTAGGGTTAGGTTCAGGTTTAGGGGTTGGGGTAGGGTTAGGGTTATGGTTATGGTTAGGGCAAGGATTAGGGTTAGGGTTAGGTGTCAGGGTTAGTGTTAGGGGTCAGGGTTAGTGTTAGGGATAGGGTAATATTTAGGGGTTTCGAGGTAGGGTTAGGGTTAGGGTGAGGGTTAGGGTTCAGGTTAGGGTTAGGTTTAGGGTTAGGGTTAGGGTTAGGGTTAGGTGTAGGGGTTGGGGATAGGGTTAGGTGTAGGGGTTGAGGTTAGGGTTAGTGTTAGAGTTAGGTGTTAGGGTTAGGGTGAGGGTAAGGGTTAGGTTTAGGGTTATGGTTAGGTTTAGGGTTAGGTTTCGGGTTAGTGTTAGGGTTAGGGTTGGGTTTAGGGGTAGGGTTAGGGTAAGGGATAGGGTTAGGGTTAGGATTAGGCCTAGGTTTAGGGGTTGGGGTTGGGTTTAGGGTTATGGTTAGGGTTACGGTTAGGGTTTAGGGTTTGGGTTAGTGTTAGGGGTTAGCGTTGGGGTTAGGGTTAGGGTTAGGTTTAGGGTTAGGTTTCGGGTTAGGACTTAGGGTTAGGTTTAGGGTTAGGTTTAGGATTTAGGGTTAGGGTTAGGGTTAGGGTTAGGGTTAAGTTTATTGTTTGGGTTAGGGTTAGGTTTAGGGTTAGGGTCAGGTTTAGGGGTTAGAGGTCAGGGTTGGGGTTAGGTTTAGGGATAGGGTGAGTTCACCGCTAGGGTTAGGGTTAGGGTTAGGGGTTAGGGGTTAGGGTTAGGTTTAGGGTTAGTGTTAGCGTTAGGTTTAGTGTTGGGTTTAGTGTATGTGTTAGGGTTAGGGTTAGGGTTAGGGTTAGGGTTAGGGTTAGGGTTAGTGTTAGGGTTAGGGTTAGGGTTAGGGTTAGGGTTAGGGTTAGGGGTTGGGGTTTGGTTTAGGGTTTAGGGTTAGGGTTAGGGTTAGGGTTAGGGTTAGGGTTAGGGTTAGGGTTAGGGTTAGGGTTAGGGTTAGGGTGAGTTCACCGCTAGGGTTATGGTTAGGGTTAGGGGTTAGGGGTTAGGGTTAGGTTTAGGGTTAGTGTTAGCGTTAGGTTTAGTGTTGGGTTTAGTGAACGTGTTAGGGTTAGGGTTAGGGTTAGGGTTAGGGTTAGGGTTAGGGTTAGGGTTAGGGTTAGGGGTTAGGGTTAGGGTTAGGGTTAGGGTTAGGGTTAGGGTTAGGGTTTGGCTTAGGGTTAGGCTTAGGGTTAGGGTTAGGCTTAGGGTTAGGGTTAGGGATAGCGTTAGGGTTAGGGTTACGGTTAGGCTTAGGGTTAGGCTTAGGGTTAGGTTCAGGTTAAGGGATTAGGGGTTAGGAGTTAGGGTTAGGGTTAGGGTTAGATTTAGGGGTAGGGTGAGGTTAGGGTTAGGGTTAGGGTTAGGTTTAGGGGTAGGGTGAGTTTAGGGTTAGGGTAAGGGTTAGGTTTACTGTTAGGGTTAGGTTCAGGTTAAGGGATTAGGGGTTAGGTGTTAGGGTTAGGGTTAGGCTTAGGGTTAGGGTTAGGTTTAGGCTTAGGGTTAGGGTTAGGGTTAGGGTTAGGTTTACTGTTAGGGTTAGGGTTAGGTTTAGGATTAGGGTTAGGGTTAGGTTAGGGTTAGGGTTAGGGTTAGGGTTAGGGTTAGGGTTAGGGTTAGGGTTTAGGGTAAGTGTTAGGTTTAGGTTTAGGGTTAGGGTTAGGGTTAGGGTTCGGGTTAGGGTAAAGGTCAGGTTTAGGGGTTAGGGTTAGTGTTAGTGTTAGGTTTAGGGTTAGTATTCGGGTTAGGGTTAGGTTTTAGTGTTAGGGTTAGGGTTAGGGTTAGGGTTAGGGTTAGGGTTAGGCTTACGTTTAGGGTTTGGGGTTGGGTTTAGGATTATGGTTTTGGTAAGGGTTAGGGCTTAGAGTTTGGGTTAGTGTTAGGGGTTAAGGATGGGGTTAGGGTTAGTGTTAGGGTTGAGGTTAAGGTTGCGTATAGGGTTAGGGTTTGGGGTTAGGGTTAGTGTTAATGGTCAGGGTTAGTGTTACGGTTAGGGTCAGGTTTAGAGGTTAGGGATAGGTTTAGGGTTAGGGTTAGGGTTAGTGTTAGGGTTACGGTTATGGTTAGGGTTAGCGGTAAGGTTTAGGGTTAGGGTTAGGGTTAGGGTTAGGTTTGGGGTTAGGATTAGGGTTAGGGTTAGCGTTAGGATTAGGGTGAGGGTAAGAGTTTGGGTTAGGGGTTACGGTTAAGGTTGGGGGTTAGTGTTAGGGTTAGGCGTTTTGTTAGGGTTAGGGTTTAGGGTAATGGTTAGGGTTAGGTTTAGAGTTAGGATTAAGTGTCAGGGTTAGTGTTAGCGGTCAGGGTTAGGGTTAGGGTTAGGGTTAGGGTTAGGGTTAGGGTTAGGTTCAGGTTTAGAGGTTGGGGTAGGGTTAGGGTTATGGTTATGGTTAGGGCAAGGATTAGGGTTAGGGTTAGGTGTCAGGGTTAGTGTTAGGGGTCAGGGTTAGTGTTAGGGATAGGGTAATATTTAGGGGTTTCGAGGTAGGGTTAGGGTTAGGGTGAGGGTTAGGGTTCAGGTTAGGGTTAGGTTTAGCGTTAGTGTTAGGGTTAGTGTTAGGGTTATGTTTTATAGTTAGGGTTAGGGTAAGGCTTAGATTTAAAGGTTTGGGTTTGGGGTTAGGGTTAGGGTTAGGGTCAGGTTTAGGGGTTAGGGTTTAGGGGTTAGAGTTAGGATTAGGGTTAGGGGTAGGGTGAGGTTAGGGTTAGGTTTAGGGTGAGGGTAAGGGTTAGATTTAGGGTTAGGTTTAGGGTTAGGATTCGGTTTAGTGTTAGTGTTAGGGTTAGGGTTAGGGGTTGGGGTTGGGTTCAGGGTTAGGGTTAGGGTTAGGGTTAGGGTTAGGGTTTGGCTTAGGCTTAGGCTTAGGGTTAGGGTTAGGCTTAGGGTTAGGGTTAGGGATAGCGTTAGGGTTAGGTTTACGGTTAGGTTTAGGGTTAGGCTTAGGGTTATGTTCACGTTAAGGGATTAGGGGTTAGGAGTTAGGGTTAGGGTTAGGGTTAGATTTAGGGGTAGGGTGAGGTTAGGGTTAGGGTTAGGGTTAGGTTTAGGGGTAGGGTGAGTTTAGGGTTAGGGTAAGGGTTAGGTTTACTGTTACGGTTAGGTTCAGGTTAAGGGATTAGGGGTTAGGTGTTAGGGTTAGGGTTAGGCTTAGGGTTAGGGTTAGGTTTAGGCTTAGGGTTAGGGTTAGGGTTAGGGTTAGGTTTACTGTTAGGGTTAGGGTTAGGTTTAGGATTAGGGTTAGGGTTAGGTTAGGGTTAGGGTTAGGGTTAGGGTAAATGTTAGGTTTAGGTTTAGGGTTAGGGTTAGGGTTAGGGTTAGGGTTCGTGTTAGGGTAAAGGTCAGGTTTAGGGGTTAGGGTTAGTGTTAGTGTTAGGTTTAGGGTTAGTATTCGGGTTAGGGTTAGGTTTAGGTGTTAGGGTTAGGGTTAGGGTTAGGCTTACGTTTAGGGTTTGGGGTTGGGTTTAGGGTTATGGTTTTGGTAAGGGTTAGGGCTTAGAGTTTGGGTTAGTGTTAGGGGTTAAGGATGGGGTTAGGGTTAGTGTTAGGGTTGAGGTTAAGGTTGGGTATAGGGTTAGGGTTTGGGGTTAGGGTTAGTGTTAGTGGTCACGGTTAGTGTTAGGGTTAGGGTCAGGTTTAGAGGTTAGGGATAGGTTTAGGGTTATGGTTAGGGTTAGTGTTAGGGTTACGGTTAAGGTTAGGGTTAGCGCTAAGGTTTAGGGTTAGGGTTAGGGTTAGGGTTAGGGTTAGGGTTAGGGTTAGGGTTAGGGTTAGGGTTAGGGTTAGGTTTGGGGTTAGGATTAGGGTTAGGATTAGCGTTAGGATTAGGGTGAGGGTAAGAGTTTGGGTTAGGGTTGGGGGTTAGTGTTAGGGTTAGGCGTTGAGTTAGGGTTAGGGTTTAGGGTAATGGTTAGGGTTAGGTTTAGAGTTAGGATTAAGTGTCAGGGTTAGTGTTAGCGGTCAGGGTTAGGGTTAGGGTTAGGGTTAGTTTCAGGTTTAGGGGTTGGGGTAGGGTTAGGGTTATGGTTATGGTTAGGGCAAGGATTAGGGTTAGGGTTAGGTGTCAGGGTTAGTGTTAGGGGTCAGGGTTAGTGTTAGGGATAGGGTAATATTTAGGGGTTTCGAGGTAGGGTTAGGGTTAGGGTGAGGGTTAGGGTTCAGGTTAGGGTTAGGTTTAGGGTTAGGGTTAGGGTTAGGGTTAGGTGTAGGGGTTGGGGATAGGGTTAGGTGTAGGGGTTGAGGTTAGGGTTAGTGTTAGAGTTAGGTGTTAGGGTTAGGGTGAGGGTAAGGGTTAGGTTTAGGGTTATGGTTAGGTTTAGGGTTAGGTTTCGGGTTAGTTTTAGGGTTAGGGTTGGGTTTAGTGGTAGGGTTAGGGTAAGGGATAGGGTTAGGGTTAGGATTAGGCCTAGGTTTAGGGGTTGGGGTTGGGTTTAGGGTTATGGTTAGGGTTACGGTTAGGGTTTAGGGTTTGGGTTAGTGTTAGGGGTTAGCGTTGGGGTTAGGGTTAGGGTTAGGTTTAGGGTTAGGGTTAGGATTTAGGGTTAGGGTTAGGGTTAGGGTTAGGGTTAAGTTTAGGGTTAGGGTTAGGGTTAGGTTTAGGGTTAGGGTCAGGTTTAGGGGTTAGAGGTCAGGGTTGGGGTTAGGTTTAGGGATAGGGTGAGTTCACCGCTAGGGTTAGGGTTAGGGTTAGGGTTAGGGGTTAGGGGTTAGGGTTAGGTTTAGGGTTAGTGTTAGCGTTAGGTTTAGTGTTGGGTTTAGTGTACGTGTTAGGGTTAGGGTTAGGGTTAGGGTTAGGGTTAGGGTTAGGGTTAGTGTTAGGGTTAGGGTTAGGGTTAGGGTTAGGGTTAGGGTTAGGGGTTGGGGTATGGTTTAGGGTTTAGGGTTAGGGTTATGTTTAGGGTTAGGGTTAGGGTTAGGGTTAGGGTTAGGGTTAGGGTTAGGGTTAGGGTGAGTTCACCGCTAGGGTTATGGTTAGGGTTAGGGGTTAGGGGTTAGGGTTAGGTTTAGGGTTAGTGTTAGCGCTAGGTTTAGTGTTGGGTTTAGTGAACGTGTTAGGGTTAGGGTTAGGGTTAGGGTTAGGGTTAGGGTTAGGGTTAGGTGTTAGGGTTAGGGTTAGCGTTAGGGTTAGGGTTAGGGTTAGGGTTAGGGTTAGGGTTAGGGTTTGGCTTAGGCTTAGGCTTAGGGTTAGGGTTAGGCTTAGGGTTAGGGTTAGGGATAGCGTTAGGGTTAGGGTTACGGTTAGGCTTAGGGTTAGGCTTAGGGTTAGGTTCAGGTTAAGGGATTAGGGGTTAGGAGTTAGGGTTAGGGTTAGGGTTAGATTTAGGGGTAGGGTGAGGTTAGGGTTAGGGTTAGGGTTAGGTTTAGGGGTAGGGTGAGTTTAGGGTTAGGGTAAGGGTTAGGTTTACTGTTAGGGTTAGGTTCAGGTTAAGGGATTAGGGGTTAGGTGTTAGGGTTAGGGTTAGGCTTAGGGTTAGGGTTAGGTTTAGGCTTAGGGTTAGGGTTAGGGTTAGGGTTAGGTTTATTGTTAGGGTTAGGGTTAGGTTTAGGATTAGGGTTAGGGTTAAGTTAGGGTTAGGGATAGGGTTAGGGTTAGGGTTAGGGTTAGGGTTAGGGTTAGGGTTAGGGTTTAGGGTAAGTGTTAGGGTTAGGGTTAGGGTTAGGGTTAGGGTTAGGGTTAGGGTTAGGGTTAGGGTTAGGGTTAGGGTTTGGCTTAGGCTTAGGCTTAGGGTTAGGGTTAGGCTTAGGGTTAGGGTTAGGGATAGCGTTAGGGTTAGGGTTACGGTTAGGCTTAGGGTTAGGCTTAGGGTTAGGTTCAGGTTAAGGGATTAGGGGTTAGGAGTTAGGGTTAGGGTTAGGGTTAGATTTAGGGGTAGGGTGAGGTTAGGGTTAGGGTTAGGGTTAGGTTTAGGGGTAGGGTGAGTTTAGGGTTAGGGTAAGGGTTAGGTTTACTGTTAGGGTTAGGTTCAGGTTAAGGGATTAGGGGTTAGGTGTTAGGGTTAGGGTTAGGCTTAGGGTTAGGGTTAGGTTTAGGCTTAGGGTTAGGGTTAGGGTTAGGGTTAGGTTTACTGTTAGGGTTAGGGTTAGGTTTAGGATTAGGGTTAGGGTTAAGTTAGGGTTAGGGATAGGGTTAGGGTTAGGGTTAGGGTTAGGGTTAGGGTTAGGGTTAGGGTTTAGGGTAAGTGTTAGGTTTAGGTTTAGGGTTAGGGTTAGGGTTAGGGTTCGGGTTAGGGTAAAGGTCAGGTTTAGGGGTTAGGGTTAGTGTTAGTGTTAGGTTTAGGGTTAGTATTCGGGTTAGGGTTAGGTTTTAGTGTTAGGGTTAGGGTTAGGGTTAGGGTTAGGCTTACGTTTAGGGTTTGGGGTTGGATTTAGGATTATGGTTTTGGTAAGGGTTAGGGCTTAGAGTTTGGGTTAGTGTTAGGGGTTAAGGATGGGGTTAGGGTTAGTGTTAGGGTTGAGGTTAAGGTTGCGTATAGGGTTAGGGTTTGGGGTTAGGGTTAGTGTTAATGGTCAGGGTTAGTGTTACGGTTAGGGTCAGGTTTAGAGGTTAGGGATAGGTTTAGGGTTATGGTTAGGGTTAGTGTTAGGGTTACGGTTATGGTTAGGGTTAGCGGTAAGGTTTAGGGTTAGGGTTAGGGTTAGGGTTAGGGTTAGGTTTGGGGTTAGGATTAGGGTTAGGGTTAGCGTTAGGATTAGGGTGAGGGTAAGAGTTTGGGTTAGGGGTTACGGTTAAGGTTGGGGGTTAGTGTTAGGGTTAGGCGTTGAGTTAGGGTTAGGGTTTAGGGTAATGGTTAGGGTTAGGTTTAGAGTTAGGATTAAGTGTCAGGGTTAGTGTTAGCGGTCAGGGTTAGGGTTAGGGTTAGGTTCAGGTTTAGGGGTTGGGGTAGGGTTAGGGTTATGGTTATGGTTAGGGCAAGGATTAGGGTTAGGGTTAGGTGTCAGGGTTAGTGTTAGGGGTCAGGGTTAGTGTTAGGGATAGGGTAATATTTAGGGGTTTCGAGGTAGGGTTAGGGTTAGGGTGAGGGTTAGGGTTCAGGTTAGGGTTAGGTTTAGGGTTAGGGTTAGGGTTTAGGGTTAGGGTTAGGGTTAGGGTTAGGGTTCAGTTTAGGGTTAGGGTTAGGGTTAGGTTTAGGGTTAGGGTCAGGTTTAGGGGTTAGGGGTCAGGGTTGGGGTTAGGTTTAGGGATAGGGTGAGTATACCCCTAAGGTTAGGGTTAGGGGTTAGGGGTTAGGGTTAGGTTTAGGGTTAGTGTTAGCCTTAGGTTTAGTGTTGGGTTTAGTGTACGTGTTAGGGTTAGGGTTAGGGTTAGGGTTAGGGTTAGGGTTAGGGTTAGGGTTAGGGTTAGGGTTAGGCCTAGGTTTAGGGGTTAGGGTTAGGTTTAATGTTAGGTTTCGGGTTAGTGTTACTGTTAGGTTTAGGGTTGGATTTAGGGTTAGGGTTAGGGTTAGGGTTAGGCCTAGCTTTAGGGGTTGGGGATGGTTTTAGGGTTATGGTTAGGGTTACGGATAGTGTTTAGGGTTAGGGTTAGTGTTAGGGGTTAGGGTTGGTGTTAGGGTTAGGGTTAGGTTTAGGGTAAGGGTTAGGGTTAGGGTAGGGGTTAGGTTTAGGGTTAGGGTTAGGGTTTGGGTTAGGGTTAGGTTTAGGTTTTGGGTTAGGGTTAGGGTTACGTTTAGTTTTAGGGTTAGGGTCAGGTTTAGGGGTTAGGGGTAAGGGGATAGGGTTAGGGTTAGATTTAGGGGTTGGGATTGTGTTTAGGGTTATGGTTAGGGTTACCTTTAGGGTTTAGGGTTAGGATTAGTGTTAGGGTTAGGGTTAGGGTTAGGGTTAGGGTAAGGGTTAGGTTTAGAGTTAGGGTTAGGGTTAGGGTTTGGGGTTGGGGTTAGGGTTAGGGTTTGGGTTTAGGGTTAGGGTTGGGTTTAGGGTTAGGGTTGGTGTTAGGGTTAGGGTTAGGGTTAGGGTTAGGGTTGAGTTTTGGGTCAGGGTTAGGGTTAGGTTTAGGTTTAGGGTTATGGTTAGGGTCAAGTTTAGGGTTTAGGGGTTAGGGTTAGAGTTAGGGTTAGGGTAAGAGTTAGGGTTAAGGGTTAGGGAAAGGGGTTAGGATAAGGGTTAGGAGTTGGGGTTAGGGTTAGGGTTAGGTTTTAGTGTTAGGTTTAGTGTTAGGGTTAGGGTTAGTATTCGGGTTAGAGTTAGGTTTTAGTGTTAGGGTTAGGGATAGGAGTTAGGTTTAGGAGTTAGGGTTAGGGTTAGGGTTAGGGTTAGGTGTCAGGGTTAGTGTTAGGGGTCCGGGATAGGGTTAGGTTTCGGTTTAGCGTTAGGTTTAGAGTTTGGGATAGGATTAGGGTTAGGGTTAGGCTTAGGTTTAGGGGTTGTTGCTGGGTTAGTGTTATGGGTTAAAGTTAGGTTTAGGGTTAGGGTTAGGGTTAGGGTTAGGGTTGGGGTTATGTTTAGGTTTAGTGTTAGCGTTAGGGTTAGGGTTAGATTTTAGGGTTAGGGTTAGGGTTAGGGGTTGAGTTAGGGTTAGGGTTAGGGTTAGGATTAAGTTTAGGTTGAGGGTTAAGTTTAGGGTTAGGGTTAAGTTTAGGGTTTGGGTCAGGGTTAGGGTTAGGATTAGGGTTAGGGTTAGGTTAGGCTTAGGGTTAGTGTTAGGGTTAGGGTTAGGCTTAGGGTTAGGTTAGGCTTAGGGTTGGGGTTAGGGTTAGTGTTAAGGTCAGGTTAAGGGTTTATGGGTTAGGAGTCAGGGGTTAGGGTTAGGGTTAGGGTTAGATTTAGGGGTAGGGTGAGGTTAGGGTTAGGGTTAGGTGTTAGGGTTAGGGTTAGGGTTACGGTTTAGGGTTAGGGTTAGGGGTAAGTTTAGTTTTCGTGTTAGGTGTTAGGGTTAGGGTTAGAGTTAGGGTTAGGGTTAGATTTTCCGGTTAGGGTTAGGATTAGGGTTAGGGTCAGGTTTAGGGGTTAGGGGTTAGGGGTTAGGGTTAGGGTTAGGGTTAGGGTTAGGGTTAGGGTTAGGGTTAGGGTTAGGGTTAGGGTTAGGGTTAGGGTTAGGGTTAGGGTTAGGGTAAGGGTTAGGGTTAGGGTTAGGTTAGGCTTAGGGGTAGTGTTAGGGTTAGGGTTAGGGTTAGGCTTAAGGTTAGGTTAGGCTTAGGGTTGGGGTTAGGTTTAGGGTTAGGGTCAGATTTTAGGGTTAGGGTTAGTGTTAGGGTTATGTTTTATAGTTAGGTTTAGGGTAAGGCTTAGATTTAGAGATTTGGGTTTTGGGTTAGGGTTAGGGTTAGGGTCAGGTTTAGGGGTTAGGGGTTAGGGGTTAGGGTTAGGATTAGGGTTAGGGGTAGGGTGAGGTTAGGGTTAGGGTTAGGGTTAGGGTTAGGGTTAGGCTTACGTTTAGGGTTTGGGGTTGGGTTTAGGGTTATGGTTTTGGTAAGGGTTAGGGCTTAGAGTTTGGGTTAGTGTTAGGCGTTAAGGATGGGGTTAGGGTTAGTGTTAGGGTTGAGGTTAAGGTTGCGTATAGGGTTAGGGTTTGGGGTTAGGGTTAGTGTTAATGGTCAGGGTTAGTGTTAGGGTTATGTTTTATAGTTAGGGTTAGTGTAAGGCTTAGATTTAGAGGTTTGGGTTTGGGGTTAGGGTTAGGGTTAGGGTTAGGGTCAGGTTTAGGGGTTAGGGTTTAGGGGTTAGAGTTAGGATTAGGGTTAGGGGTAGGGTGAGGTTAGGGTTATGGTTAGGGTGAGGGTTAGGGTTAGATTTAGGGTTAGGTTTAGGGTTAGGTTTCAGTTTAGTGTTAGTGTTAGGGTTAGTGTTAGGGTTAGGGTTAGGGTTAGGGTTAGGGTTAAGGTTAGGGTTAAGGTTAGGGGTTGGGGTTGGGTTCAGGGTTATGGTTAGGGTTAGGGTTAGGGTTAGGGTTAGGGTTTGGCTTAGGCTTAGGCTTAGGGTTAGGGTTAGGCTTAGGGTTAGGGTTAGGGTTAGGGTTAGGGTTAGGATTAGGGTTAGGCTTAGGGTTAGGGTCAGGTTAAGGGATTAGGGGTTAGGAGTTACGGTTAGGGTTACTGTTAGGGTTAGGGTTAGGTTTAGGATTAGGGTTAGGGTTAGGTTAGGGTTAGGGTTTAGGGTAAGTGTTAGGTTTAGGTTTAGGGTTAGGGTTAGGGTTAGGGTTAGGGTTAGGGTTCGGGTTAGGGTAAAGGTAAGGTTTAGGGGTTAGGGTTAGTGTTAGTGTTAGGTTTAGGGTTAGTATTCGGGTTAGGGTTAGGTTTTAGTGTTAGGGTTAGGGTTAGGCTTACGTTTAGGGTTTGGGGTTGGGTTTAGGGTTATGGTTTTGGTAAGGTTTAGGGCTTAGAGTTTGGGTTAGTGTTAGGGGTTAAGGTTGGGGTTAGGGTTAGTGTTAGGGTTGAGGTTAACGTTGGGTATAGGGTTAGGGTTTGGGGTTAGGGTTAGTGTTAGTGGTCAGGGTTAGTGTTAGGGTTAGGGTCAGGTTTAGAGGTTAGGGATAGGTTTAGGGTTATGGTTATAGTTAGTGTTAGGGTTACGGTTATGGTTAGGGTTAGCGGTAAGGTTTATGGTTAGGGTTAGGGTTAGGGTTAGGGTTAGGGTTAGGGTTAGGGTTAGGGTTAGGGTTAGGGTTAGTGTTAGGGTTAGGGTTAGGTTTGGGGTTAGGATTAGGGTTAGGGTTAGCGTTAGGATTAGGGTGAGGGTAAGAGTTTGGGTTAGGGGTTACGGTTAAGGTTGGGGGTTAGTGTTAGGGTTAGGCGTTGAGTTAGGGTTAGGGTTTAGGGTAATGGTTAGGGTTAGGTTTAGAGTTAGGATTAAGTGTCAGGGTTAGTGTTAGCGGTCAGGGTTAGGGTTAGGGTTAGGGTTAGGTTCAGGTTTAGGGGTTGGGGTAGGGTTAGGGTTATGGTTATGGTTAGGGCAAGGATTAGGGTTAGGGTTAGGTGTCAGGGTTAGTGTTAGGGGTCAGGGTTAGTGTTAGGGATAGGGTAATATTTAGGGGTTTCGAGGTAGGGTTAGGGTGAGGGTTAGGGTTCAGGTTAGGGTTAGGTTTAGGGTTAGGGTTAGGGTTAGGGTTAGGTGTAGGGGTTGGGGATAGGGTTAGGTGTAGGGGTTGAGGTTAGGGTTAGTGTTAGAGTTAGGTGTTAGGGTTAGGGTGAGGGTAAGGGTTAGGTTTAGGGTTATGGTTAGGTTTAGGGTTAGGTTTCGGGTTAGTGTTAGGGTTAGGGTTGGGTTTAGGGGTAGGGTTAGGGTAAGGGATAGGGTTAGGGTTAGGATTAGGCCTAGGTTTAGGGGTTGGGGTTGGGTTTAGGGTTATGGTTAGGGTTACGGTTAGGGTTTAGGGTTTGGGTTAGTGTTAGGGGTTAGCGTTGGGGTTAGGGTTAGGGTTAGGTTTAGGGTTAGGTTTCGGGTTAGGACTTAGGGTTAGGTTTAGGGTTAGGGTTAGAGTTTAGGGTTAGGGTTAGGGTTAGGGTTAGGGTTAAGTTTAGGGTTAGGGTTAGGGTTAGGTTTAGGGTTAGGGTCAGGTTTAGGGGTTAGGGGTCAGGGTTGGGGTTAGGTTTAGGGATAGGGTGAGTTCACCGCTAGGGTTAGGGTTAGGGTTAGGGGTTAGGGGTTAGGGTTAGGGTTAGGGTTAGTGTTAGCGTTAGGTTTAGTGTTGGGTTTAGTGTACGTGTTAGGGTTAGGGTTAGGGTTAGGGTTAGGGTTAGGGGTTGGGGTTTGGTTTAGGGTTTATGGTTAGGGTTATGGTTAGGGTTAGGGTTAGGGTTAGGGTTAGGGTTAGGGTTAGGGTTAGGGTTAGGGTGAGTTCACCGCTAGGGTTAGGGTTAGGGTTAGGGGTTAGGGGTTAGGGTTAGGGTTTGGTTTAGGGTTAGTGTTAGCGTTAGGTTTAGTGTTGGGTTTAGTGTACGTGTTAGGGTTAGGGTTAGGGTTAGGGTTAGGGTTAGGGTTAGGGTTAGGGTTAGGGTTAGGATTAGGGTTAGGTTTAGGTTAGGCTTAGGGTTGGGGTTACGGTTTTGGTTAGGATTAGGGTTAGGGTTAGGGATAGGGTTAGGCTTAGGTTAGGGTTAGGGTTATGGTTAGGGTCAGGTTAAGGGGTTAGCGTTAGGGTTAGGGTTAGTGTTAGGGTTATGTTTTATAGTTAGGGTTAGGGTAAGGCTTAGATTTAGAGGTTTGGGTTTGGGGTTAGGGTTAGGGTTAGGGTCAGGTTTAGGGGTTAGGGTTTAGGGGTTAGAGTTAGGATTAGGGTTAGGGGTAGGGTGAGGTTAGGGTTAGGGTTAGGGTGAGGGTAAGTGTTAGATTTAGGGTTAGGTTTAGGGTTAGGTTTCGGTTTAGTGTTAGTGTTAGGGTTAGGGTTAGGGTTAGGGGTTGGGGTTGGGTTCAGGGTTAGGGTTAGGGTTAGGGTTAGGGTTAGGGTTAGGGTTTGGCTTAGGCTTAGGCTTAGGGTTAGGGTTAGGCTTAGGGTTAGGGTTAGGGATAGCGTTAGGGTTAGGGTTACGGTTAGGATTAGGGTTAGGCTTAGGGTTAGGTTCAGGTTAAGGGATTAGGTGTTAGGAGTTAGGGTTAGGGTTAGGGTTAGATTTAGGGGTAGGGTGAGGTTAGGGTTAGGGTTAGGGTTAGGTTTAGGGGTAGGGTGAGTTTAGGGTTAGGGTAAGGGTTAGGTTTACTGTTAGGGTTAGGTTCAGGTTAAGGGATTAGGGGTTAGGCGTTAGGGTTAGGGTTAGGCTTAGGGTTAGGGTTAGGTTTAGGCTTAGGGTTAGGGTTAGGGTTAGGGTTAGGTTTACTGTTAGGGTTAGGGTTAGGTTTAGGATTAGGGTTAGTGTTAGGTTAGCGTTAGGGTTAGGGTTTAGGGTAAGTGTTAGGTTTAGGTTTAGGGTTAGGGTTCGGGTTAGGGTAAAGGTCAGGTTTAGGGGTTAGGGTTAGTGTTAGTGTTAGGTTTAGGGTTAGTATTCGGGTTAGGGTTAGGTTTTAGTGTTAGGGTTAGGGTTAGGGTTAGGGTTAGGCTTACGTTTAGGGTTTGGGGTTGGGTTTAGGGTTATGGTTTTGGTAAGGGTTAGGGCTTAGAGTTTGGGTTAGTGTTAGGCGTTAAGGATGGGGTTAGGGTTAGTGTTAGGGTTGAGGTTAAGGTTGCGTATAGGGTTAGGGTTTGGGGTTAGGGTTAGTGTTAATGGTCAGGGTTAGTGTTAGGGTTAGGGTCAGGTTTAGAGGTTAGGGATAGGTTTACGGTTATGGTTAGGGTTAGTGTTAGGGTTACGGTTATGGTTAGGGTTAGCGCTAAGGTTTAGGGTTAGGGTTAGGGTTAGGGTTAGGGTTAGGGTTAGGGTTAGGTTTGGGGTTAGGATTAGGGTTAGGGTTAGCGTTAGGATTAGGGTGAGGGTAAGAGTTGGGGGTTACGGTTGGGGGTTAGTGTTAGCGTTAGGCGTTC
>JAUMJL010000196.1:127500-132500 GCA_033558185.1 Dromococcyx pavoninus | reverse complement strand
GTTAGGCTTAGGGTTGGGGTTAGGGTTAGGGTCAGATTTTAGGGTTAGGGTTAGTGTTAGGGTTATGTTTTATAGTTAGGTTTAGGGTAAGGCTTAGATTTAGAGGTTTGGGTTTTGGGTTAGGGTTAGGGTTAGGGTCAGGTTTAGGGGTTAGGGGTTAGGGGTTAGGGTTAGGATTAGGGTTAGGGGTAGGGTGAGGTTAGGGTTTGGGTTAGGTGTTAGGGTTACGGTTAGGGTGAGGGTAAGGGTTAGATTTAGGGTTAGGTTTAGGGTTAGGTTTCGGTTTAGTGTTAGGTTTAGGGTTTGGGTTAGGGTTAGGGTTAGGGTTAGGCTTAGGTTTAGGGGTTGGTGTTGGGTTTGGGTTATGGTTATGGTTAGGGTTAGGGTTTAGTTTTAGTGTTAGGGTTGAGGGTTAGGGTTAGGGATTAGGGTTGGGTTAGGGTTAGGGTTAGGGTTAGGGTTAGGGTTAGGGCTAAGGTTAGTGTTAGTGTTAGGTGTTAGGGTTAGGGTTAGGGTTAGGGTTAGGGTTAGGGTTAGGCTTAGGTTTAGGGGTTGGGGTTGGGTTTAGGGTTATGGTTATGTTTAGGGTTAGGGTTAGGGGTTAGGGTTGGGGTTATATTTAGGTTTAGGGTTAGGGTTAGGGTTAGATTTTAGGGTTAGGGTTAGGGTTAGGGTTAGGGTTAGGGTTAGGGTTTAGGGTTAGATTTTAGGGTTAGGGTTAGGGTTAGGGTTAGGGTTAGGGATAGGTTTAGGGTTGGGGTTATGTTTAGGTTTAGGGTTAGGATTAGGGTTAGATTTTCGGGTTAGGGTTAGGGTTAGGGGTTGATTTAGGGTTAGGGTTAGGGTTAGGGTTAGGGTTAGGGTTAGGGTTAGGGTTAGGATTAAGGTTAGGTTGAGGGTTAAATTTAGGGTTAGGGTCAGGGTTAGGGTTAGGGTTAGGCTTACGGTTAGGTTAGGCTTAAGGGTAGTGTTAGGGTTAGGGTTAAGGTTAGGCTTAAGGTTAGGTTAGGCTTAGGGTTGGGGTTAGGGTTAGGGTCAGATTTTAGGGTTAGGGTTAGTGTTAGGGTTATGTTTTATAGTTAGGTTTAGGGTAAGGCTTAGATTTAGAGGTTTGGGTTTTGGGTTAGGGTTAGGGTTAGGGTCAGGTTTAGGGGTTAGGGGTTAGGGGTTAGGGTTAGGATTAGGGTTAGGGGTAGGGTGAGGTTAGGGTTTGGGTTAGGTGTTAGGGTTACGGTTAGGGTGAGGGTAAGGGTTAGATTTAGGGTTAGGTTTAGGGTTAGGTTTCGGTTTAGTGTTAGGTTTAGGGTTTGGGTTAGGGTTAGGGTTAGGGTTAGGCTTAGGTTTAGGGGTTGGTGTTGGGTTTGGGTTATGGTTATGGTTAGGGTTAGGGTTTAGTTTTAGTGTTAGGGTTGAGGGTTAGGGTTAGGGATTAGGGTTGGGTTAGGGTTAGGGTTAGGGTTAGGGTTAGGGCTAAGGTTAGTGTTAGTGTTAGGTGTTAGGGTTAGGGTTAGGGTTAGGGTTAGGGTTAGGGTTAGATTTTAGGGCTAGGTTTAGGGTTAGTGTTAGTGTCAGGTTTAGGGGTTAGGGGTTAGGGGTTAGGGTTAGGGTTAGGGTTAGGGTTATGTTTTATAGTTAGGTTTAGGGTAAGGCTTAGATTTCGAGGTGTGGGTTTGGGGTTAGGGTTAGGGTTAGGGTTATGTTTAGGGGTTAGGGGTTAGGGGTTAGGGTTAGGATTAGGGTTAGGGGTAGGGTGAGGTTAGGGTTAGGGTTAGGTGTTAGGGTTAGGGTTAGGGTGAGGGTAAGGGTTAGATTTAGGGTTAGGTTTAGGGTTAGGTTTCGGTTTAGTGTTAGGTTTAGGGTTTGGGTTAGGGTTAGGGTTAGGCTTAGGCTTAGGTTTAGGGGCTGGTGTTGGGTTAGGGTTATGGGTTAGGGTTAGGGTTAGGGTTAGGGTTAGGGTTAGGGTTAGGGTTAGGGCTAGGTTTAGGGTTAGGTTTAGGGTTAGGGTTAGGGTTTAGGGTTAGATTTTAGGTTTAGGGTTAGGGATAGGTTTAGGGATGGGGTTACGTTTAGGTTAAGGGTTAGGGTTAGGGTTAGATTTTCGGGTTAGGGTTAGGGTTAGGGGTTGATTTAGGGTTAGGGTTAGGGTTAGGGTTAGGGTTAGCATTAGGATTAAGGTTAGGTTGAGGGTTAAATTTAGGGTTAGGGTCAGGGTTAGGGTTAGGGTTAGGCTTAGGGTTAGGTTAGGCTTAGGGGTAGTGTTAGGGTTAGGGTTAGGGTTAGGCTTAGGGTTAGGTTAGGCTTAGGGTTGGGGTTAGGGTTAGGGTTAGGGTTAGGGTCAGATTTTAGGGTTAGGGTTAGTGTTAGGGTTATGTTTTATAGTTAGGTTTAGGGTAAGGCTTAGATTTAGAGGTTTGGGTTTGGTTTTAGGGTTAGGGTTAGTGTCAGGTTTAGGGGTTAGGGGTTAGGGGTTAGGGTTAGGATTAGGGTTAGGGGTAGGGTGAGGTTAGGGTTTGGGTTAGGTGTTAGGGTTAGGGTTAGGGTGAGGGTAAGGGTTAGATTTAGGGTTAGGTTTAGGCTTAGGTTTCGGTTTATTGTTAGGTTTAGGGTTTGGGTTAGGGTTAGGGTTAGGGTTAGGGTTTAGTTTTAGGGTTAGGGTTGAGGGTTAGGGTTAGGGATTAGGGTTGGGTTAGGGATTAGGGTTGGGTTAGGGTTAGGGTTAGAGTTAGGATTAAGGTTAGGATGAGGGTTAAGTTTAGGGTTAGGGTTAAGTTTAGGCTTAGGGTCAGGGTTAGTGTTAGGTTTTGGGTTAGGGTTAGGGTTAGGGTTAGGGTTAGGGATTAGGGTTAGTGGTAGGGTTAGGGTTAGGGTTAGGTTTAAGGTTAGGTTGAGGTTTAGGCTTGGGTTAGGGTTAGGGTTAGGCTAAGGTTAGGGTTAGGGTTAGGGTTAGGGTTAGAGTTACGGTTTAGGGTTAGGGTTAGGGGTAAGGTTAGTGTTAGGGTTAGGTGTCAGGGTTAGTCTTAGGGGTCAGGGTTAGGGTTAGGGTTAGGGTTAGGGTCAGGTTTAGGGGTTAGGTGTTAGGGGTTAGGGTTAGGATTAGGGTTAGAGGTAGGGTGATGGGTTAGGGTTGGGGTTATGTTTAGGTTTAGGGTTAGGGTTAGATTTTAGGGTTAGGGTTAAGGGTTGAGTTAGGGTTAGGGTTAGGGTTAGGTTTAGGGTTAGGGTCAGGTTTAGGGGTTAGGGGTCAGGGTTGGGGTTAGGTTTAGGGATAGGGTGAGTTCACCGCTAGGGTTAGGGTTAGGGTTAGGGGTTAGGGGTTAGGGTTAGGTTTAGGGTTAGTGTTACCGTTAGGTTTAGTGTTGGGTTTAGTGTACGTGTTAGGGTTAGGGTTAGGGTTAGGGTTAGGGTTAGGGTTAGGGTTAGGGTTAGGGTTAGGGGTTGGGGATTGGTTTAGGGTTTAGGGTTAGGGTTATGGTTAGGGTTAGGGTTAGGGTTAGGGTTAGGGTTAGGGTTAGGGTTAGGGTTAGGGTTAGGGTGAGTTCACCGCTAGGGTTAGGGTTAGGGTTAGGGGTTAGGGGTTAGGGTTAGGTTTAGGGTTAGTGTTAGCGTTAGGTTTAGTGTTGGGTTTAGTGTACGTGTTAGGGTTAGGGTTAGGGTTAGGGTTAGGGTTAGGGTTAGGTTTAGGTTAGGCTTAGGGTTGGGGTTACGGTTTTGGTTAGGATTAGGGTTAGGGTTAGGGATAGGGTTAGGCTTAGGTTAGGGTTAGGGTTATGGTTAGGGTCAGGTTAAGGGGTTAGCGTTAGGGTTAGGGTTAGGGTTCGGTTTTGGCTTAGGGTTAGGGTTAGGGTTAGGGTTAGGGTTAAGGTTAGGTTAAGGGTTAGGTTTAGGGTTAGGGTCCGGGTTAGGGTTACGGTTCGGGTCAGGGTTAGGGTTACGGTTCGGGATAGGTTTAGGGTTAGGCTTAGGGTTACGGTTAGGCTTAGTGTTAGGTTTAGGTTTAGGGGTTTGGGGTTAGGGTTAGGGTTAGGGTTTATCGTTACGGTTATGGTTACGGTTGGGGTTAGGTGTAGGGTTTAGGGTTAGGGTTAGGGTTGGTGTTTTGGCTAGGGTTAGGGTTTAGGGTTAGGGTGTGGGCAAGGGTTAGGTTTAGAATTAGGGTTAGGTTTAGCGTTAGTGTTAGGGTTAGTGTTAGGGTTATGTTTTATAGTTAGGGTTAGGGTAAGGCTTAGATTTAGAGGTTTGGGTTTGGGGTTAGGGTTAGGTTTAGGGTTAGGGTTAGGGTCAGGTTTAGGGGTTAGGGTTTAGGGGTTAGAGTTAGGATTAGGGTTAGGGGTAGGGTGAGGTTAGGGTTAGGGTTAGGGTGAGGGTAAGGGTTAGATTTAGGGTTAGGTTTAGGGTTATGTTTGGGTTTAGTGTTAGTGTTAGGGTTAGGGTTAGGGTTAGGGGTTGGGGTTGGGTTCAGGGTTAGGGTTAGGGTTAGGGTTAGGGTTAGGGTTTGGCTTAGGCTTAGGCTTAGGGTTAGGGTTAGGCTTAGGGTTAGGGTTAGGGATAGCGTTAGGGTTAGGGTTACGGATAGGATTAGGGTTAGGCTTAGGGTTAGGTTCAGGTTAAGGGATTAGGGGTTAGGAGTTAGGGTTAGGGTTAGGGTTAGATTTAGGGGTAGGGTGAGGTTAGGGTTAGGGTTAGGGTTAGGTTTAGGGGTAGGGTGAGTTTAGGGTTAGGGTAAGGGTTAGGTTTACTGTTAGGGTTAGGTTCAGGTTAAGGGATTAGGGGTTAGGTGTTAGGGTTAGGGTTAGCCTTAGGGTTAGGGTTAGGTTTAGGCTTAGGGTTAGGGTTAGGGTTAGGTTTACTGTTAGGTTTAGGGTTAGGTTTAGGATTAGGGTTAGGGTTAGGTTAGGGTTAGGGTTAGGGTTAGGGTTAGGTTTAGGGTTAGGGTTAGGGTTTAGGGTAAGTGTTAGGTTTAGGTTTAGGGTTAGGGTTAGGGTTAGGGTTAGGGTTAGGGT
>JAUMJL010000196.1:35000-37500 GCA_033558185.1 Dromococcyx pavoninus | reverse complement strand
TAGGTTAGGCTTAGGGTTGAGGTTAGGGTTAGGGTTAGGGTTAGGGTTAGGGTTAGGGTCAGGTTAAGGGGTTAGGGGTTAGGAGTTAGGGGTTAGGGTTAGTGTTAGATTTAGGGGTAGGGTGAGGTTAGGGTTAGGGTTAGATGTTAGGGTTAGGGTTAAGGTTACGGTTAGGGTTAGGGTTAAGATTAGGTTGAGGGTTAAGTTTAGGGTTAGAGTCAGGGTTAGGGTTAGGGTTAGGGGTTAGTGTTAGAGTTAGGGTTAGGGGTTAGTGTTAGGGTTAGGGTTAGGGTTAGGGTTAGGTTAGGCTTTGGGTTAGGGTTAGGGTTAGGGTTAGGGTTAGGGTAAGGGTTAGGGTTAGGGTCAGGTTTAGGGGTTAGGTGTTAGGGGTTAGGGTTAGAATTAGGGTTAGGGGTAGGGTGATGGGTTAGGGTTGGGGTGATGTTTAGGTTTAGGATTAGGGTTAGATTTTAGGGTTAGGGTTAAGGGTTGAGTTAGGGTTAGGGTTAGGGTTAGGGTTAGACTTAGGCTAAGTTTTAGGTTTAGGGTTAGGCTTAGGGTTAGGTTAGGCTTTGGGTTGGGGTTAGGGTTACGGTTAGGGTTAGGGTTAGGTTAGGGTTAGGGTTAGAGTTAGGGGTAGGGTGAGGTAAGGGTTAGGGTAAGGTTTAGGGTTAGTGTTAGGGTTAGGGTTAGTGTTAGGGTTATGTTTTATAGTTAGATTTAGGGTAAGGCTTAGATTTAGAGGTTTGGGTTTGGGGTTAGGGTTAAGGTTAGGGTCAGGTTTAGGGGTTAGGGGTTAGGTGTTAGGGTTAGGGTTAGGGTTAGGTTTAGGGTTAGCGTTCGGGTTTAGGTTAGTGTTAGGGTTAGGTGTCAGGGTTAGTGTTAGGGGTCAGGTTTAGGGTTAGGTTTAGGGTTAGGTTTCGGTTTAGTGTTAGGTTTAGGGTTTGGGTTAGGGTTGGGGTTAGGTTTAGGCTTAGGTTTAGGGTTAGGGTAAGGGTTAGGGTTAGGGTTAGGGTTAGGGTTAGGTTTAGGGGTTAGGGTTAGGGTTAGGGTTAGGGTTAGGGTTAGGGTTAGGGTTAGGGTTACGGTTTAGTGTTAGGGTTAGGGGTAAGGTTAGTGTTAGGGTTAGGTGTCAGGGTTAGTCTTAAGGGTCAGGGTTAGGGTTAGGGTTAGGGTCAGGTTTATGGGTTAGGTGTTAGGGGTTAGGGTTAGGATTAGGGTTAGGGGTAGGGTGATGGGTTAGGGTTGGGGTTATGTTTAGGTTTAGGGTTAGGGTTAGATTTTAGGGTTAGCGTTAAGGGTTGAGTTAGGGTTAGGGTTAGGGTTAGGGTTAGGGTTAGGGTTAGGCTTAGGCTTAGGCTTAGGCTTAGGTTAGAGTTAGGGTTAGGCTTAGCGTCAGGTTAAGGGGTTAGGGGTTAGGAATTAGGGGTTAGGGTTTGGGTTAGGTTTAGGGGTAGGGTGAGGTTAGGGTTAGGGTAAGGTTAAGGGTTAGTGTTAGGGTTAGGGTTAGTGTTAGGGTTATGTTTTATAGTTAGATTTAGGGTAAGGCTTAGATTTAGAGGTTTGGGTTTGGGGTTAGGGTTAGGGTCAGGTTTAGGGGTTAGGGGTTAGGTGTTAGGGTTAGGGTTAGGGTTAGGTTTACGGTTAGCGTTCGGGTTTAGGTTAGTGTTAGGGTTAGGTGTCAGGGTTAGTGTTAGGGGTCAGGTTTAGGGTTAGGTTTAGGGTTAGGTTTCGGTTTAGTGTTAGGTTTAGGGTTTGGGTTAGGGTTGGGGTTAGGTTTAGGCTTAGGTTTAGGGTTAGGGTAAGGGTTAGGTTTAGGGTTAGGAGTTAGGGTTAGGGTTAGGGTTAGGTTTAGGGGTTAGGGTTAGGGTTAGGGTTAGGGTTAGGGTTAGGGTTAGGGTTACGGTTTAGGGTTAGGGTTAGGGGTAAGGTTAGTGTTAGGGTTAGGTGTCAGGGTTAGTCTTAGGGGTCAGGGTTAGGGTTAGTGTTACGGTCAGGTTTAGGGGTTAGGTGTTAGGGGTTAGGGTTAGGATTGGGGTTAGGGTTAGGATTAGGATTAGGGGTAGGGTGATGGGTTAGGGTTGGGGTTATGTTTAGGTTTAGGGTTAGGGTTAGAATTTTGGGTTAGCGTTAAGGGTTGAGTTAGGGTTAGGGTTAGGGTTAGGGTTAGGGTTAGGCTTAGGCTTAGGCTTAGGCTTAGGTTAGAGTTAGGGTTAGGCTTAGCGTCAGGTTAAGGGGTTAGGGGTTAGGAATTAGGGGTTAGGGTTAGGGTTAGGTTTAGGGGTAGGGTGAGGTTAGGGTTAGGGTAAGGTTTAGGTTTAGTGTTAGGGTTAGGGTTAGTGTTAGGGTTATGTTTTATAGTTAGATTTAGGGTAAGGCTTAGATT
Source organism: Dromococcyx pavoninus (assembly GCA_033558185.1). Classification (NCBI taxonomy): domain Eukaryota; kingdom Metazoa; phylum Chordata; class Aves; order Cuculiformes; family Neomorphidae; genus Dromococcyx; species Dromococcyx pavoninus. Next base: position 35,114 of record JAUMJL010000196.1, on the reverse strand, counting down.
TAGAGGTTTGGGTTTGGGGTTAGGGTTAGGGTTAGGGTCAGGTTTAGGGGTTAGGGGTTAGGTGTTAGGGTTAGGGTTAGGGTTAGGTTAAGGGTTAGCGTTCGGGTTTAGGTT
>JAUMJL010000196.1:30000-32500 GCA_033558185.1 Dromococcyx pavoninus | reverse complement strand
GTTAGGGGTAAGGTTAGTGTTAGGGTTAGGTGTCAGGGTTAGTCTTAGGGGTCAGGGTTAGGGTTAGGGTTAGGGTCAGGTTTAGGGGTTAGGTGTTAGGGGTTAGGGTTAGGGTTAGGGTTAGGCTTAAGTTAGGGTTAGGGTTAGGGTTAGGTTAGGCTTTGGGTTAGGGTTAGGGTTAGGGTTAGGGTTAGGGTTAGGGTTAGGGTCAGGTTTAGGGGTTAGGTGTTAGGGGTTAGGGTTAGAATTAGGGTTAGGGTTAGGGTTAGGGTTAGGGTTAGGGTTAGGGTTAGGGTTAGGGTTTAGGGTTAGGGTTAGGGTTAGGGGTTAGGGTTAGGGTTAGGGTTAGGGTTAGGGTTAGGGTTAGGGTTAGGGTTACGGTTTAGTGTTAGGGTTAGGGGTAAGGCTTAGATTTAGAGGTTTGGGTTTTGGGTTAGGGTTAGGGTTAGGGTTAGGGTCAGGTTTAGGGGTTAGGGGTTAGGTGTTAGGGTTAGGGTTAGGGTTAGGTTAAGGGTTAGCGTTCGGGTTTAGGTTAGTGTTAGGGTTAGGTGTCAGGGTTAGTGTTAGGGGTCAGGTTTAGGGTTAGGTTTAGGGTTAGGTTTAGGGTTAGGGTAAGGGTTAGGGTTAGGGTTAGGAGTTAGGGTTAGGGTTAGGATTAGGTTTAGGGGTTAGGAGTTAGGGTTAGGGTTAGGGTTAGGTTTAGGGGTTAGGTGTTAGGGGTTAGGGTTAGGATTAGGGTTAGGGGTAGGGTGATGGGTTAGGGTTGGGTTTATGTTTAGGTTTAGGGTTAGGGTTAGATTTTAGGGTTAGCGTTAAGGGTTGAGTTAGGGTTAGGGTTAGGGTTAGGGTTAGGGTTAGGGTTAGGGTTAGGGTTAGGCTTAGGCTTAGGCTTAGGCTTAGGATTAGGTTAGAGTTAGGGTTAGGCTTAGCGTCAGGTTAAGGGGTTAGGGGTTAGGAATTAGGGGTTAGGGTTAGGGTTAGGGTTAGGTTTAGGGGTAGGGTGAGGTTAGGGTTAGGGTAAGGTTTAGGGTTAGTGTTAGGGTTATGTTTTATAGTTAGATTTAGGGTAAGGCTTAGATTTAGAAGTTTGGGTTTGGGGTTAGGGTCAGGTTTAGGGGTTAGGGGTTAGGTGTTAGGGTTAGGGTTAGGGTTAGGTTTACGGTTAGCGTTCGGGTTTAGGTTAGTGTTAGGGTTAGGTGTCAGGGTTAGTGTTTGGGGTCAGGTTTAGGGTTAGGTTTAGGGTTAGGTTTCGGTTTAGTGTTAGGTTTAGGGTTTGGGTTAGGGTTGGGGTTAGCTTTAGGCTTAGGTTTAGGGTTAGGGTAAGGGTTAGGGTTAGGGTTAGGGTTAGGGTTAGGGTTAGGTTTTGGGGTTAGGGTTAGGGTTAGGGTTAGGGTTAGGGGTTAGTGTTAGGGTTAGGTTTAGGGTTAGGGTTAGGGGTTAGGGTTGGGGTTATGTTTAGGTTTAGGGTTAGGGTTAGATTTTAGGGTTAGGGTTAGGGTTAGGGTTAGGGTTAGGGTTAGGGTTAGGGTTAGGGTTAGGGTTAGGCTTAAGTTAGGGTTAGGGTTAGGGTTAGGTTAGGCTTTGGGTTAGGGTTAGGGTTAGGGTTAGGGTTAGGGTTAGGGTTAGGGTCAGGTTTAGGGGTTAGGTGTTAGGGGTTAGTGTTAGAATTAGGGTTAGGGGTAGGGTGATGGGTTAGGGTTGGGGTGATGTTTAGGTTTAGGGTTAGGGTTAGATTTTAGGGTTAGGTTTAAGGGTTGAGTTAGGGTTAGGGTTAGGGTTAGGCTTAGGTTAGGGTTAGGGTTAGGGTTAGGGTTAGGGTTAGGGTTAGGCTTAGGCTTAGGCTTAGGCTTAGGCTTAGGCTTAGGCTTAGGCTTAGGTTAGAGTTAGGGTTAGGCTTAGGGTCAGGTTAAGGGGTTAGGGGTTAGGAATTAGGGGTTAGGGTTAGGGTTAGGTTTAGGGGTATGGTGAGGTTAGGGTTAGGGTAAGGTTTAGGGTTAGTGTTAGGGTTAGGGTTAGTGTTAGGGTTATGTTTTATAGTTAGATTTAGGGTAAGGCTTAGATTTAGAGTTTTGGGTTTGGGGTTAGGGTTAGGGTTAGGGTCAGGTTTAGGGGTTAGGGGTTAGGTGTTAGGGTTAGGGTTAGGGTTAGGTTAAGGGTTAGCGTTCGGGTTTAGGTTAGTGTTAGGGTTAGGTGTCAGGGTTAGTGTTAGGGGTCAGGTTTAGGGTTAGGTTTAGGGTTAGGTTTCGGTTTAGTGTTAGGTTTAGGGTTTGGGTTAGGGTTGGGGTTAGGTTTAGGCTTAGGTTTAGGGTTAGGGTAAGGGTTAGGGTTAGGGTTAGGGTTAGGAGTTAGGGTTAGGGTTAGGGTTAGGTTTAGGGGTTAGGGTTAGGGTTAGGGTTAGGGTTAGGGTTAGGGGTTAGTGTTAGGGTTAGGTTTAGGGTTAGGGTTAGGGGTTAGGGTTGGGGTTATGTTTAGGTTTACGGTTAGGGTTAGATTTTAGGGT
>JAUMJL010000196.1:22500-25000 GCA_033558185.1 Dromococcyx pavoninus | reverse complement strand
GGTTAGGGTTAGGGTTAGGGTTAGGGTTAGGGTTAGGGTTAGGGTTAGGGTTAGGCTTAGGGTTAGGTTAGGCTTAGGGTTGAGGTTAGGGTTAGGGTTAGGGTTAGGGTTAGGGTTAGGGTTAGGGTTAGGGTCAGGTTAAGGGGTTAGGGGTTAGGAGTTAGGGGTTAGGGTTAGTGTTAGATTTAGGGGTAGGGTGAGGTTAGGGTTAGGGTTAGATGTTAGGGTTAGGGTTAAGGTTACGGTTAGGGTTAGGGTTAAGATTAGGTTGAGGGTTAAGTTTAGGGTTAGAGTCAGGGTTAGGGTTAGGGTTAGGGTTAGGGGTTAGTGTTAGGGTTAGGGTTAGGGGTTAGTGTTAGGGTTAGGGTTAGGGTTAGGGTTAGGTTAGGCTTTGGGTTAGGGTTAGGGTTAGGGTTAGGGTTAGGGTAAGGGTTAGGGTTAGGGTCAGGTTTAGGGGTTAGGTGTTAGGGGTTAGGGTTAGAATTAGGGTTAGGGGTAGGGTGATGGGTTAGGGTTGGGGTGATGTTTAGGTTTAGGGTTAGGGTTAGATTTTAGGGTTAGGGTTAAGGGTTGAGTTAGGGTTAGGGTTAGGGTTAGGGTTAGACTTAGGCTAAGTTTTAGGTTTAGGGTTAGGCTTAGGGTTAGGTTAGGCTTTGGGTTGGGGTTAGGGTTACGGTTAGGGTTAGGGTTAGGTTAGGGTTAGGGTTAGGGTTAGGGGTAGGGTGAGGTAAGGGTTAGGGTAAGGTTTAGGGTTAGTGTTAGGGTTAGGGTTAGTGTTAGGGTTATGTTTTATAGTTAGATTTAGGGTAAGGCTTAGATTTAGAGGTTTGGGTTTGGGGTTAGGGTTAAGGTTAGGGTCAGGTTTAGGGGTTAGGGGTTAGGTGTTAGGGTTAGGGTTAGGGTTAGGTTTAGGGTTAGCGTTCGGGTTTAGGTTAGTGTTAGGGTTAGGTGTCAGGGTTAGTGTTAGGGGTCAGGTTTAGGGTTAGGTTTAGGGTTAGGTTTCGGTTTAGTGTTAGGTTTAGGGTTTGGGTTAGGGTTGGGGTTAGGTTTAGGCTTAGGTTTAGGGTTAGGGTAAGGGTTAGGGTTAGGGTTAGGGTTAGGGTTAGGGTTAGGTTTAGGGGTTAGGGTTAGGGTTAGGGTTAGGGTTAGGGTTAGGGTTAGGGTTAGGGTTACGGTTTAGTGTTAGGGTTAGGGGTAAGGTTAGTGTTAGGGTTAGGTGTCAGGGTTAGTCTTAAGGGTCAGGGTTAGGGTTAGGGTTAGGGTCAGGTTTATGGGTTAGGTGTTAGGGGTTAGGGTTAGGATTAGGGTTAGGGGTAGGGTGATGGGTTAGGGTTGGGGTTATGTTTAGGTTTAGGGTTAGGGTTAGATTTTAGGGTTAGCGTTAAGGGTTGAGTTAGGGTTAGGGTTAGGGTTAGGGTTAGGGTTAGGGTTAGGGTTAGGCTTAGGCTTAGGCTTAGGTTAGAGTTAGGGTTAGGCTTAGCGTCAGGTTAAGGGGTTAGGGGTTAGGAATTAGGGGTTAGGGTTTGGGTTAGGTTTAGGGGTAGGGTGAGGTTAGGGTTAGGGTAAGGTTTAGGGTTAGTGTTAGGGTTAGGGTTAGTGTTAGGGTTATGTTTTATAGTTAGATTTAGGGTAAGGCTTAGATTTCGAGGTTTGGGTTTGGGGTTAGGGTTAGGGTCAGGTTTAGGGGTTAGGTGTTAGGGGTTAGGGTTAGGATTAGGGTTAGGGGTAGGGTGATGGGTTAGGGTTGGGGTTATGTTTAGGTTTAGGGTTAGGGTTAGATTTTAGGGTTAGCGTTAAGGGTTGAGTTAGGGTTAGGGTTAGGGTTAGGGTTAGGGTTAGGGTTAGGCTTAGGCTTAGGCTTAGGCTTAGGTTAGAGTTAGGGTTAGGCTTAGCGTCAGGTTAAGGGGTTAGGGGTTAGGTGTTAGGGTTAGGGTTAAGGTTAGGTTTACGGTTAGCGTTCGGGTTTAGGTTAGTGTTAGGGTTAGGTGTCAGGGTTAGTGTTAGGGGTCAGGTTTAGGGTTAGGTTTAGGGTTAGGTTTCGGTTTAGTGTTAGGTTTAGGGTTTGGGTTAGGGTTGGGGTTAGGTTTAGGCTTAGGTTTAGGGTTAGGGTAAGGGTTAGGGTTAGGGTTAGGAGTTAGGGTTAGGGTTAGGGTTAGGTTTAGGGGTTAGGGTTAGTGTTAGGGTTAGGGTTAGGGTTACGGTTTAGGGTTAGGGTTAGGGGTAAGGTTAGTGTTAGGGTTAGGTGTCAGGGTTAGTCTTAGGGGTCAGGGTCAGGGTTAGTGTTAGGGTCAGGTTTAGGGGTTAGGTGTTAGGGGTTAGGGTTAGGATTAGGGTTAGGGGTAGGGTGATGGGTTAGGGTTGGGGTTATGTTTAGGTTTAGGGTTAGGGTTAGAATTTTGGGTTAGCGTTAAGGGTTGAGTTAGGGTTAGGGTTAGGGTTAGGGTTAGGGTTAGGGTTAGGGTTAGGGTTAGGGTTAGGAGTTAGGTTTAGGGTTAGGGTT
>JAUMJL010000196.1:5000-10000 GCA_033558185.1 Dromococcyx pavoninus | reverse complement strand
CTTAAGGGTCAGGGTTAGGGTTAGGGTTAGGGTCAGGTTTATGGGTTAGGTGTTAGGGGTTAGGGTTAGGATTAGGGTTAGGGGTAGGGTGATGGGTTAGGGTTGGGGTTATGTTTAGGTTTAGGGTTAGGGTTAGATTTTAGGGTTAGCGTTAAGGGTTGAGTTAGGGTTAGGGTTAGGGTTAGGGTTAGGGTTAGGCTTAGGCTTAGGCTTAGGCTTAGGTTAGAGTTAGGGTTAGGCTTAGCGTCAGGTTAAGGGGTTAGGGGTTAGGAATTAGGGGTTAGGGTTTGGGTTAGGTTTAGGGGTAGGGTGAGGTTAGGGTTAGGGTAAGGTTTAGGGTTAGTGTTAGGGTTAGGGTTAGTGTTAGGGTTATGTTTTATAGTTAGATTTAGGGTAAGGCTTAGATTTAGAGGTTTGGGTTTGGGGTTAGGGTTAGGGTCAGGTTTAGGGGTTAGGGGTTAGGTGTTAGGGTTAGGGTTAGGGTTAGGTTTACGGTTAGCGTTCGGGTTTAGGTTAGTGTTAGGGTTAGGTGTCAGGGTTAGTGTTAGGGGTCAGGTTTAGGGTTAGGTTTAGGGTTAGGTTTCGGTTTAGTGTTAGGTTTAGGGTTTGGGTTAGGGTTGGGGTTAGGTTTAGGCTTAGGTTTAGGGTTAGGGTAAGGGTTAGGGTTAGGGTTAGGAATTAGGGTTAGGGTTAGGGTTAGGTTTAGGGGTTAGGGTTAGGGTTAGGGTTAGGGTTAGGGTTAGGGTTAGGGTTACGGTTTAGGGTTAGGGTTAGGGGTAAGGTTAGTGTTAGGGTTAGGTGTCAGGGTTAGTCTTAGGGGTCAGGGTTAGGGTTAGTGTTACGGTCAGGTTTAGGGGTTAGGTGTTAGGGGTTAGGGTTAGGATTGGGGTTAGGGTTAGGATTAGGATTAGGGGTAGGGTGATGGGTTAGGGTTGGGGTTATGTTTAGGTTTAGGGTTAGGGTTAGAATTTTGGGTTAGCGTTAAGGGTTGAGTTAGGGTTAGGGTTAGGGTTAGGGTTAGGGTTAGGCTTAGGCTTAGGCTTAGGCTTAGGTTAGAGTTAGGGTTAGGCTTAGCGTCAGGTTAAGGGGTTAGGGGTTAGGAATTAGGGGTTAGGGTTAGGGTTAGGTTTAGAGGTAGGGTGAGGTTAGGGTTAGGGTAAGGTTTAGGGTTAGTGTTAGGGTTAGGGTTAGTGTTAGGGTTATGTTTTATAGTTAGATTTAGGGTAAGGCTTAGATTTAGAGGTTTGGGTTTGGGGTTAGGGTTAGGGTTAGGCTCAGGTTTAGGGGTTAGGGGTTAGGTGTTAGGGTTAGGGTTAGGGTTAGGTTTAGGGTTAGCGTTCGGGTTTAGGTTAGGGTTAGGGTTAGGCTTAGGGTTAGGGTTAGGTTTAGGGGTTAGGGTTAGGGTTAGGGTTAGGGTTAGGGTTAGGGTTACGGTTTAGGGTTAGGGTTAGGGGTAAGGTTAGTGTTAGGGTTAGGTGTCAGGGTTAGTCTTAGGGGTCAGGGTTAGGGTTAGGGTTAGGGTCAGGTTTAGGGGTTAGGTGTTAGGGGTTAGGGTTAGGATTAGGGTTAGGGTTAGGGTGGTGGGTTAGGGTTGGGGTTATGCTTAGGTTTAGGGTTAGGGTTAGATTTTAGGGTTAGCGTTAAGGGTTGAGTTAGGGTTAGGGTTAGGGTTAGGGTTAGGGTTAGGCTTAGGCTTAGGCTTAGGCTTAGGTTAGAGTTAGGGTTAGGCTTAGCGTCAGGTTAAGGGGTTAGGGGTTAGGAATTAGGGGTTAGGGTTAGGGTTAGGTTCAGGGGTAGGGTGAGGTTAGGGTTAGGGTAAGGTTTAGGGTTAGTGTTAGGGTTAGGGTTAGTGTTAGGGTTATGTTTTATAGTTAGATTTAGGGTAAGGCTTAGATTTAGAGGTTTGGGTTTGGGGTTAGGGTTAGGGTTAGGGTTAGGGTCAGGTTTAGGGGTTAGGGGTTAGGTGTTAGGGTTAGGGTTAGGGTTAGGTTAAGGGTTAGCGTTCGGGTTTAGGTTAGTGTTAGGGTTAGGTGTCAGGGTTAGTGTTAGGGGTCAGGTTTAGGGTTAGGTTTAGGGTTAGGTTTCGGTTTAGTGTTAGGTTTAGGGTTTGGGTTAGGGTTGGGGTTAGGTTTAGGCTTAGGTTTAGGGTTAGGGTAAGGGTTAGGGTTAGGGTTAGGAGTTAGGGTTAGGGTTAGGATTAGGTTTAGGGGTTAGGAGTTAGGGTTAGGGTTAGGGTTAGGTTTAGGGGTTAGGTGTTAGGGGTTAGGGTTAGGATTAGGGTTAGGGGTAGGGTGATGGGTTAGGGTTGGGTTTATGTTTAGGTTTAGGGTTAGGGTTAGATTTTAGGGTTAGCGTTAAGGGTTGAGTTAGGGTTAGGGTTAGGGTTAGGGTTAGGGTTAGGGTTAGGGTTAGGGTTAGGCTTAGGCTTAGGCTTAGGCTTAGGCTTAGGATTAGGTTAGAGTTAGGGTTAGGCTTAGCGTCAGGTTAAGGGGTTAGGGGTTAGGAATTAGGGGTTAGGGTTAGGGTTAGGTTTAGGGGTAGGGTGAGGTTAGGGTTAGGGTAAGGTTTAGGGTTAGTGTTAGGGTTATGTTTTATAGTTAGATTTAGGGTAAGGCTTAGATTTAGAAGTTTGGGTTTGGGGTTAGGGTCAGGTTTAGGGGTTAGGGGTTAGGTGTTAGGGTTAGGGTTAGGGTTAGGTTTACGGTTAGCGTTCGGGTTTAGGTTAGTGTTAGGGTTAGGTGTCAGGGTTAGTGTTTGGGGTCAGGTTTAGGGTTAGGTTTAGGGTTAGGTTTCGGTTTAGTGTTAGGTTTAGGGTTTGGGTTAGGGTTGGGGTTAGGTTTAGGCTTAGGTTTAGGGTTAGGGTAAGGGTTAGGGTTAGGGTTAGGGTTAGGGTTAGGGTTAGGTTTTGGGGTTAGGGTTAGGGTTAGGCTTAGGGTTAGGGGTTAGTGTTAGGGTTAGGTTTAGGGTTAGGGTTAGGGGTTAGGGTTGGGGTTATGTTTAGGTTTAGGGTTAGGGTTAGATTTTAGGGTTAGGGTTAGGGTTAGGGTTAGGGTTAGGGTTAGGGTTAGGGGTTAGGGTTAGGGTTAGGGTTAGGGTTAGGGGTAGGGTTAGGCTTAAGTTAGGGTTAGGGTTAGGGTTAGGTTAGGCTTTGGGTTAGGGTTAGGGTTAGGGTTAGGGTTAGGGTTAGGGTTAGGGTCAGGTTTAGGGGTTAGGTGTTAGGGGTTAGGGTTAGAATTAGGGTTAGGGGTAGGGTGATGGGTTAGGGTTGGGGTGATGTTTAGGTTTAGGGTTAGGGTTAGATTTTAGGGTTAGTTTTAAGGGTTGAGTTAGGGTTAGGGTTAGGGTTAGGCTTAGGTTAGGGTTAGGGTTAGGGTTAGGGTTAGGGTTAGGGTTAGGGTTAGGGTTAGGGTTAAGGCTAGGTTGAGGTTTAAGTTTAGGGTTAGGGTCAGGTTTAGGGTTAGGGTTAGGGTTAGGGTTAGACTTAGGCTTAGGTTTAGGGTTAGGGTTAGGCTTAGGGTTAGGTTAGGCTTTGGGTTGGGCTTAGGGTTAGGGTTAGGGTTAGGGTTAGGGTTAGGGTTAGGTTAGGGTTAGGGTTAGGGTTAGGGTTAGGGTCAGGTTAAGGGGTTAGGGTTAGGGTTAGGCTTAGGCTTAGGCTTAGGCTTAGGCTTAGGCTTAGGTTAGAGTTAGGGTTAGGCTTAGGGTCAGGTTAAGGGGTTAGGGGTTAGGAATTAGGGGTTAGGGTTAGGGTTAGGTTTAGGGGTATGGTGAGGTTAGGGTTAGGGTAAGGTTTAGGGTTAGTGTTAGGGTTAGGGTTAGTGTTAGGGTTATGTTTTATAGTTAGATTTAGGGTAAGGCTTAGATTTAGAGTTTTGGGTTTGGGGTTAGGGTTAGGGTTAGGGTCAGGTTTAGGGGTTAGGGGTTAGGTGTTAGGGTTAGGGTTAGGGTTAGGTTAAGGGTTAGCGTTCGGGTTCAGGTTAGTGTTAGGGTTAGGTGTCAGGGTTAGTGTTAGGGGTCAGGTTTAGGGTTAGGTTTAGGGTTAGGTCACGGTTTAGTGTTAGGTTTAGGGTTTGGGTTAGGGTTGGGGTTAGGTTTAGGCTTAGGTTTAGGGTTAGGGTAAGGGTTAGGGTTAGGGTTAGGGTTAGGAGTTAGGGTTAGGGTTAGGGTTAGGTTTAGGGGTTAGGGTTAGGGTTAGGGTTAGGGTTAGGGTTAGGGGTAAGTGTTAGGGTTAGGTTTAGGGTTAGGGTTAGGGGTTAGGGTTGGGGTTATGTTTAGGTTTACGGTTAGGGTTAGATTTTAGGGTTAGGGTTAAGGGTTGAGTTAGGGTTAGGGTTAGGGTTAGGCTTAGGTTAGGGTTAGGGTTAGGGTTAGGGTTAGGTTAGGCTTTGGGTTAGGGTTAGGGTTAGGGATAGGGTTAGGGTTAGGGTTAGGGTCAGGTTTAGGGGTTAGGTGTTAGGGGTTAGGGTTAGAATTATGGTTAGGGGTAGGGTGATGGGTTAGGGTTGGGGTGATGTTTAGGTTTAGGGTTAGGGTTAGATTTTAGGGTTAGGGTTAAGGGTTGAGTTAGGGTTAGGGTTAGGGTTAGGGTTAGGGTTAGGGTTAGGGTTAGGGTTAGGGTTAGGGTTAAGGCTAGGTTGAGGTTTAAGTTTAGGGTTAGGGTCAGGGTTAGGGTTAGTGTTAGGATTAGGGTTAGGGTTAGGGTTAGGGTTAGGGTTAGGGTTAGACTTAGGCTTAGGTTTAGGGTTAGGGTTAGGCTTAGGGTTAGGTTAGGCTTTGGGTTGGGGTTAGGGTTAGGGTTAGGGTTAGGGTTAGGTTAGGGTTAGGGTTAGGGTTAGGGTTAGGGTCAGGTTAAGGGGTTAGGGTTAGGGTTAGGGTTAGGGTTAGGCTTAGGCTTAGGCTTAGGCTTAGGCGTAGGCTTCGGCTTAGGCTTAGGCTTAGGTTAGAGTTAGGGTTAGGCTTAGGGTCAGGTTAAGGGGTTAGGGGTTAGGAATTAGGGGTTAGGG